>SRLM01000203.1:399036-427664 GCA_015708895.1 Populus ilicifolia | reverse complement strand
TCAAAGAGCTTTTAACTTTAGTGATTCCTTCATTTTTATCTCTCTTCAAGCTAGAAACGACAATAATTCTGGAAGCTACCGAGTTTAAATAGAGGAGAAGATATACACACTCCTAGGCCATTCGCATCTGATAGAGTATTAGAATTATGTGGAGGGTTTCTCCAAGATTTTGAAGGGAGCTCTTATAATTTTAATTAAAATTCCTCTATTCTCTCTGTTTTTTTTTTTTTTTGTATTTTGTTTTTATCAAGATCGTCGGCGTCCATATTGAACTACAAGTTCCAAAAAAGTAGAGCGAGAGATGGTGAGAGAGAGAAGGTACAATTATAATAATCGTAATCATAATAATACATCATCAAGGAGCAGAAATGGAGTTGGAGGTGGTGATGATGATGATGAAATGATGATGATGATGAGCAGTAAGAGTAAGCCTGCATGGCTAGAAGGATTGATGGCAGAGACATTCTTTGGAGGTTGTGGGGTCCACGAGAGTCGCAGAAAGAATGAGAAGAACGTCTTTTGCTTGCTCTGTTGCCTTAGTATCTGCCCTCACTGCCTTCCCTCTCATCGCTCTCATCCCCTCCTCCAGGTACACCGTTCATTTCTACAGAGCTGGCTATCAGAATTCCTTGTGCATATGCATGCCCCTTCACAACCATAAATAACTGTACCGTTTTCTCAAAATCTGATCTTTTTAAAGGCTTTGATTTCTTTTTCAGATAGAAAAATCGTTGATTCCTTGGTGGGTAATGGGTATTCATTATTTTTCTCTCTTTTTTCTTTTTGTCCTGAAGTTCTTCATGTGCAAGGGGAATTTTCTTTGAGTTCATAATGTCCTTTCACAGTCAATTACACCTCGTGTGATTCACATTCAATTTTCAATTTTAAACTCTTTTTTCGAACTTTATTTTTTTTGCTCCTTTTACAGAGGTTTTCTTCACTTGTCACCTTGAATTATTTGATGAGTTCTTGATAATTCTTTGAAATTAATTGAGAAATCTTAAAATTCTGTTTTGGTGCCATATTTCTTCTGTCTCTTCCATGAACTCTGGTTTTGCAGTTTTGTAGTCTGCACAATTGTGGATGTTTCTTTGCCTGCTAAAATATTTGGAGGAAGTTTTCTATAATTCTCTGGATTCTTTGATGCAGAAGTCTTTTTCAAAGAACGTCATGGATTTATATTTTTTTAGCTTCTGAATATTATATATCGGCATGTGTCTTTCTGTTTCCCAATTCTCATCATTTAATAGTTTCTTATCCCCATGTATGTGGTTCATCTCTAATTACTCTCTCTCCCTATATAAATACATATAAAAATCTGTGAAATCAAGCACTCTTAAAGTCTGAGAACAAAAACAAGCTAACAATTGAAGGTCAATTTCCTTTCTTTACATTGAGCAAATCGAACATATGTTCTGCTTTTTCTTCTTTCTTTTATATAATTCCTTCAATGTCCATCTATGAGAATCCAAGATTCACATATACATATTTTCTTTCTATCAAGATTTTCTTAAGATTAATTCTATCATGAAATTTTAACTTCTTTATTGTGATGTATATGGTGTCCATAAATGGGTTATCTTGTCTCCCTTGATTCCCACCTTTTGGTTCGGTTTGTTTCCCTTATGTGGGAGATTTCTTTTCTATCCATTTCCTCTGCCAAGGTTCCTCACCTGTTGCTTTCAAGAAAGCGAAAGTTTGACCGTGTTTTTTACAGTTCATTTTCTTGTACAATATATACAAGTATAAAAGCTTCAGGTTCATAATTTATTCTCTGCTCAACTCATTTGCCATTCGTTTTTTTCCTTGTGATGAGAGAGGCTGGTTGCCTAACCTTTTCACCTAGAATTTAAGTTGGTGGGGTAAAAGTCTACATCACTTTCAGGATATAATTACAGTTCTGTACCCCAAGATGCTGTAAGTTCACATGTCCGTTGCCTTCACGACATTGGTTTGTACTTCATTGATTACAATTCATATACTCTCTTGTTGTTGATTTTTGACTCCATAGGGAGAATTCCATACGATGTGCTCAATTGTATGGCCATTTTAGTACATAATTTCTTTTTACTGAGAAGCTTTACTGGGGATACCATGCATGTACCAGGTGAGAAGATATGTTTACCATGATGTTGTTCGATTGGGGGATCTTGAGAAGCTCATTGACTGTTCTTATATTCAGGTAATTATTTTCGAAACAATCGAGTGATCTTTATGTGAAAATAAAAAAGAAGATGAGATAATGATATCAGCTGCTATTATTCGTTCGACAGCCCTACACAATAAACAGTGCCAAAGTGATATTCTTGAATCAGAGACCACAGTCAAGATCCTGTAAGGGCTCATCCAACAATTGCTTCACTTGCGACAGGATACTCCAAGATCCATTCCATTTCTGCTCCCTCTCGTGCAAGGTCTATTTGATTAGTCATTTTAATTTTATTAATATGGGTTTTCAGAAGTTTTTAAATATGCACGCGCGCGCGCACACACACTGTAGACTATAACCTTATTGATTCGGTTGCAGCACGAATGCCAAAAAGGGAATCGTTGTGTGTGACGTTACCCAAACTCTCTCCCGAGTGGATGTGTTTTTAGCTTACCTGTTAGGTTTGTGGGTTACAGTTGTCTCCAGTAGAAGTAAAATTTGCTTGAAATTCTAGAGATTTTTTTGCTTTCAGATTACAAATTGTTTTCTTATGAAGTCTCCATTTTTCTGTCACGTTCCATTTTTCGGGCTCTTTTTTTTTTTTTTCCCTTCCTTTCCTCTTTTGGCCTTCATGCTTATTGATTTAGAAATGTACACTTAATGCAGGTTAATCACTTGGTGGATCAAGGGGATGATCTCTCGGCTATTCTTTACAGGATTGATGAATCTGATTTTGCGTTTTCCCAATTTGAGGGATTGAGGATGGACGGCTCTGAAATTATTGATGATGATGGTCAAATTACCCCGAGCTCCATTTTTGAGAACCCATCGCAACACAGAGGCTCGTCATGCTCCAATGAACCGGAGGTCCTAGGAAAGGAGGAGAAAAAAAGTGGCTTTCTTCCGGGGAATTTCTTCTCTTTGAGCAGCAGGAGAAAGGGATCTCCTCATAGGGCTCCTCTCTCTTAACTGTCTACAAAATTCAAAAAGAAGGAAAGAAAGAGGGCGGTTTATATATATATATATAATCGCTAGTCTGTTGTCTTGAGGTTGGCCATGTTCTAAATCAATCAGTATAGTTAGCTAGCATGACTCAGAAATTGCATGGAATGCTTAAGAATTTACTTCCGTTTTGTTTTCTTTGGTAAGCCTTATTAGGATAGGAATCAGCCCGGGCATTTCCATTGCTGACTTTAGGTGGTGATAGAGAGGTTATACGTCTATCTGAAAGCTGGCTAGGCTCTTCACTCCAATTTTGCGTACATGTAATGGAATTTGCACGTATATACATATATATGTTGTTTGCATATATTGTATCCATTTCTAATTGCTCTTACCTTTACTGGTTGTCTTTTTCAGGACCAAGTGTAAAATTTTCCTTTATCTCAAGGTCACAAACCTCTCCCTCAATCGATCATGTCAGATTATTGAACACAAAAGAACTTTCGACCATCAGCCAAAATTCTTAGCTCAATGCTAGTCTTGGACGTGGTCTATCTCTTTGCTGATTAAGCCAGTCTCGGACATGTTGATTTTTCGCCTTGATTATTTACTTCTAAAAGATTACAAAAAAGGTGAATAGACATAAGTAAATTGAGATGCCCACTTGAGCTTGTCTCGGAGTTATACCAAATAGAGATGTCTGCGGCAATCTTCCTATTTGGAGCTTGAAGATTAGTGATTCTCTCTTGCAAGAGTTAATTGGCACTAGCTCGAACCTTTGGTGAAGCCATGTATCTAAATATTTTCCGATCTGAATCAGATAGATGAATGTTGCCATGTTGAAAAGATTGGTGATTGACCAGGGATTGTTGAAGACTTCATTTATCGATAATTAGGTGGAATGGAGATATTTTCTTCTGACCAACGTTGTTGTGGTCGAAGAGCTTGGTCACATAATTGGCCAATAACCGTGATTAGGATTTGTCCGCATGCCTCCTAGGGCTTGAAGGGTATGGAGACACAGCCAAGGATCGTGTAATTGAAAAAAAAATTCATAGATGAGACCAAATATAGTCTGGATGGGAAGGGATTTATAGAGCAATCCATAAACATCACTTTATCAGGTGATTAAAATGTATAAGTAATTATAATATATTAAAATAATATATTTTTAATAACAACCAATTAAAATATTTTTTAAAAAATATATATATATAAAATCTTTTAAAAAAATTAAAATTTGAACAATCTCTCTTTATATCGTATTCCCGACCAGGAGTTTAACCTCCTCCTTTCTCTCTTGAATTCATAAGCTAATTCAACCTTCCTTCTTTACAATTCTTCAAATAATTGATAAAGTTAGCTACAAATTCTTTTATGGACTCACAACTTCATCGGTTTCTTGTTTTAGTTTCTCTTGCTCTTAATCATCATCAATCCAGATTATTTGGGAGGTTTTTATCATTTCTCTTCATCGATCCTCAGCTTTCACTCCTTGACCTGTTTTGCTCGTAAATCAAAAGAATCAACAATTGTTGAGTTATTTTTTAGGGTTTGTAAAACAAAATTATTTTCTTTTCGTTGTAATCAAGCTCTCTTTTCAAATTTAGCAACTCGGTGGGTCTTCATCTTTTCATAATTACTCTTGAAACTCGATAGGCATTGCTGTTAAAAAGAAATTATTCTCTTTTCCCTAGTAATATCTTGTTGCTCACCAAAAATGACTTGCTTTTAATATATCAATCTTTTTTTTTATTTATATGAGTGTTTAGATCAATTTACACGTATTTTGACTAATTTATATGGATTTTAAAATTAATAATAATTAAATAAGCCTCTAGTAACCATTAATATTAGCAACTACAAGACTCAAAACCTGAGACCACAAGAGAAACAGATCTTTTAGTATCAAGCTCTTACCATTGAACTACTTATTAGGTGATTTAAATCATTTTTTTTATTAGTGGAGAGGGAGAGATGAAGTCATGGAGAGAGAAGAAAATAAAAAATTGTGTCATTTAGGTTGTTTATGTTATGTGATACATACGAGGGTAAATTTTTTTATGCAAATTTAAATATTACATTAACTTAAAATATAAATTGTAATTTTTAAAATATTAAAGTAAATTTTAAAAAATAACTAATTGGCAGTTTAATTTCTTCTTTATGAAATAATTAATTATAGAGAAGGAGAATATTTTTCCAAGTTATAAGAATTCTACTATTATCAATGAATTATTTATTGTTGGTCTATTGAAAATCCAAGTATTCAATATTTATTGAAATTTCTGTTTTTTAAAACTCTTTACTTTATTCATTTAAATTAAGTTAAATATACTAATTGATATAATCCCCAAATATATAAGTTTTAATGTCATGATTGATTGATTAATATAAATAGTTTAATTTAAGTGGATGAATTGTGGAATAATGAATACTTATGAAACAATAAAGTTATCCCCCTATATTTAACTAGCTATTTGACCTTCATATTATCACAAATCATAAATTTTATCTAAAAAAACTTTAGGTAAATAGGTTATTTTTTATAAAAAAATCAAAGTATAGATCAAAGAGCTCATGTGAACATCTAATCAAATAAATTAATAATTATTAATTTAAATAAATACAAAGAAATTTGTTAATCATAACTAAAAAAACTGAGAGATGGATGTAGGCTAATATATTTGATGTCAGAATACAAGTTCTTTATCTGGCTGTGTCTATTGAATTTATTTATAAAAATTAACCTGTAACAAAAATCAACATATACATAAAATTTATTGAAAAAATCAAAGAAAAAAAAAATTATATACAAGGCTCTACGTATTAAAAATATTGCTAAAAAATAAATGCTTTTTATTTTTTAAAATAGGTTCAATCTATATATAATAAAAAAAATTATAAATGAATTATACTAACATCTTAAAAAAGTTGTCACACAAAAAAATTGTAATTAAATAATAAAACTAAAAATATTAAAAAAAATCCAAAAAAACCAAGGACTCAAAAAAGCAATAAAAAACCTAAGGATGCAAATCAAGAAACAAACAAAAAAGAGGATTGATCTGCACTTTTGTTAGGAGGGAGAGAGAGAGAAGTAAAAAGAAAAATAAAGTAACAATTAATGACAACAAATCATCCACTAAGAACAACCATGTATGGGCACCATGAGAAAAATGGTAAGACGCCACTTCTGATGACATGAAAGAACAATATATTTAGCCACAGGAATGTACTATACATATTACTCAAATAATGCAAATATATCCTGCATGCTTTTTGCTTTTTTATTAGAAAATTATTTGATCAGAGCGACATATCCAAAATACTCGTTACCCTAACATTTAATCAAAAAACCCAATTGAAAAGATGAAATCACCCTTGGGTTCTTTCCTTTCTCTTTTTTGATTGTAAGGGTAAAAAGATCATTTAATAATATTTGAAAAAAATACAAAGATAGAAACACCATTTGCTAGCTATTTAATTTTTTTCGAGCTCGAGGGCAAGTAAGTAATTATAGTATATTTAATAAATAAAAATATGATAATAACCATTGACAATTCTTTAATGAACCGTTGATGCCTTGGAAATTACGCAATTACCCTCGTAACTAGGGTATCCAAAATCCTCTTGAACGGATAAAATTCATAGTGAAAGCCATTGGGAAAAAAAGAAAAAATAACACATTTTATATTTTTATTAATTTAAACCATATATATATATTATTGTCTAAATAGTTCAGATTAAAAAAAAATCAATCACTATTCTATTAGCTAAAAAGGCAGCCAAAGGATATGTTTAGTTGAGCGAAGATGAGCATGTAATCGTGACTCAGGAGGTGTATATATCTAGATACGATGAATGACCAAGCAATGAAATATTATATAATTGCGGAATGCTTTCACATTTTAAAAATGTTTTATAAAAAATTAAATTAAATTTTATTTTTTATTTTAAATATTTTTTAGAATTATTTTTTTTAACAATATTAAAATAAAATATTTAATTATTTTAATATATTTTTAAATAAAAATATTTTAAAAAATAACTCTATTACATTGTGAATCACAAACACAACAGCAATATTTGAGATACGAATATTAAAAAAAAAAAATGGACACCAGCTAGTGAAAGGGTACAAGTGTTCAGGCTATCGTGAATGGCAAGGTGGTATGCACGGGGCGCGTGTTAGAGACAGAGTAAAGCTGGTCATCTCATGCATGCTGCGTACGAGAGGGAGAGCATGGGGTTGGCAGCCACTGGGTGATTTTGGTACTGTGAATTTCAAGTTTCCAACGGAACAAAGAGAGGGAGTGACGACAAAAATAAAAACACACCGTAACACGAACACGCATGACCCACCACAACCCTTCAAAGGTTTTTGTTTTTATTTTTCCTTGTCCTCTCTGCCTTTTGTTTTATTTCCCATTACTTGTTATCTTACTTCCTACCGTCCCCTAACAGCTGCCCGCCTCATCCATTCAATAACATTCTATATATTATAAATAACTAATAGCGTAAACTTTTGACTGAATAATTATACCTTTTATTCTGGATTTAACTGTCAAATTAAATGAAAATAGGCTTCGACAATAACCTTGCGGGTCATATATATATATATANATATATATACACATCTTCTTTTCCCGCTTTTAGAGGTTGACCTTTCCTGTCTCTACCGCTTTAACATCGCTGACCACAAATGGAGGCTTTATTCTGGTCTCTCTTATTTTGGTATCCAGTACTGTTTCGTTCAATTTTGTCAAAAGATTCAGCCATGAAATTGGTGGCAAGGGTTAATTTAGTCTCGAGCTGATAAATACAGACAGCTAGATTAATTACTTCGGGCTTGGCCGACAGATCGCGCCATGTCACCATGAGCACGTTGCGCGTGCGCGCTCACACTTCACATTTTTTTTAGATTAATGTGACTGTCCGGGCCAGCTTTCGCGCACCACGACTAATCCTACGGGCCCTGAAGTTAACGACCATGTAAGTCTCTAGTGGCCATCATATGAGTAACCAAGGACTCGAACCTGAGACCACAGAGGGAGCAAACCCCTTGATCCCAAGTCTTTACCACTTGATCACATGGTTTCACACTTCACATTTTGTTGTCGCTGGTTAGTGCCTCCCGTTCCGTTCCGCTGCATATCATACCAAAATATTTTCCTGATGACTCATAGAAACAAATAACATTGACGTATTATATAACATAAATAAAAAAAATTAATATAGATGTATTATATAACATAAATATCTTTATAAATATTTATATTAAATATCTTATAATTTAAAAATTTATGAAATATTTATATATGGTATTGAGATATTTTTTAAAAATATTTATTTTTAAAAAATCTATATAAATAAAATTTTATCTTCATAGAAGAGAGACTTATTAAAGTTTATTTCTTTAGACTCTATCTCTTCAAATAATATATATTTAAAAAATAAAAAAATCTAATAAAAAAATTAAAAAATATTTAAAAAATATTTAAATATAGATAATATTTATTCTTCGTTATTATCTGAACAAATATTATAATAATTTAAGTTTTAGAGTATTGTTTTTTTTTTTTTGCAGGTGTTGCTAAGCCTATCAAATTATTCGGATTTAATTTTATTAATTTATATAAAATATTTTTTATTGAAGATTTTTTCAAAACCAGACATTTTAAGATGAAATTAGACGAATAAAATAATCGAGCCATTTTATATGAAGAGGCGTCGATCGTTTTTAACTTTATATTGTGTACAATCATGGGCGGAGGCAGTTATACGCTCCCAAACAAAACATGCCTGAGGGTAATATTCTATGATCACATCACCTTGCTGATGTTCCCCTTTGCCATGTACAGCTGATACAAATTAGCCCGCAATCGCACAAATAATTTTTAGTATTTCCTGGTTGTATATAACTACAGCATGCATCAGATGTGGGCGCTTCCATGAGTTTACTGTGGCCCCCTCTTTATTTGGTTACACGTTTTCGGGTGTCGGAGGAATATTATTAAAGTGCTTTTTTGAAGCTATAATGAATCCATGTCTCTCCGCTCGAAGATCTCCGTATCTGGGTTATATTCAAATGTAACTTTTTTAGACGGTGTGTGCTCGTTTTTTTTTTTTTTTTTTTCTAAATGAAAATAGTTAAAATATAAAAATATATTTGATCTAAGAAATAAAAATGGTTCTAAAAATAAATTTACTTTTAGAGTAATTTTAAATTAAAATTTTATATTTTTAAAATAAAAGATATAAATAAAACATGTTTTTAGAGATAATATTTAATATTTTCTTATCCATAAAATATCACTATAAAAAAAATTTAATTTTAAAATTATCTAAAACATATAAGGATAAAAATAGTTATAATAATAAATTTTTAAATCATCTCAAGTTATAAATTGGGATGGTCATTTTTAATTTTTTTTAAGAATAAAACAATATTATTTTAATAAAAAATTAGCTTAGGTGATCAATCTATTTTTTTATTGAATTAAGTTGGATCAATTCTGTTTTTATTTTTAAAAATAGAGACCAGTCTAGATTTCTAGTCCCGTGTTGTCAACATATCAAGACATATAACTAAAATTATTATATTATTATTAATTCAAACACTTAACTAGAGTAAAAATAATATTTTTTTTAAATATATAAGCTTGACTATAATATATATTAATTAGAAATAAAATATTTTTTTTAATATTTTATTTTATATTATTCACTATTAACTAAACATTATATAAAAAATTATTTTATCTTATATGTTAGTACCAAATACAATTTTATCTTTCATTATATCTTGTCTACTTTATCTCCATATCCTCTAATTATGATATATAGATCCAAGGTAATCTTATCTACGCTTGCATCTCGATTACAACTGAACAAAAGTGGAAAGGGAACAAAGCCCATGGGCCAATAATATGGCAATGCATAATTGGCAGGGATTGTCATGGGCTGCCATGAGCATCCCGAGGTGTTAAAATCATATTATAACCTATTATTTTGTCGAGTATTTTGGAGAGACGAAGCACGAGCGCAGTCCACGGTGAGAGAAAGAGCGAGAGTGTGTAATGTGTATTTGTCACTGCCTTTCAAATGTGAAGGTGAATTGGGCTATAATCACATTACTTACGATATTTTATAAAATATAAAATGATTTATTTAGTTTTTTTTTAACGTTTGGTATATTATAATGAAGTAAAATTTTGTGGAAATTATAAATATTCAATTTATTTGATATATTAACACTTTTATTCTTTAATGATCCTAAAAACAATGTTGTGCTGCAACTGTTAAAATTAATTCTCAGATGATATCTTTGAAAGACATGTATTAGAGAAGACATAAAAGCTATCATAATTTTCACATAAAAATAAAATAAAATAAAATTAAAGTTAAATATTTTATTAAACAGTTAAGTGTATATAATACAAAAATAAATTAGTACGAAGAGACAATAAAGTGTTTTTGAGTTTATAATTTAATTGTAAAAAAAAAATTCAACAAGTATTCTTGAATTTTTTATTTGTTTTCTCATCATCATGGTCTTTTTTAGTTACCAAAAATAGAATATTAGAATTGAAAAACACATTATCAATCAAACATTAAATAAACAACTATAATTTTTATAAAAGTGAAGAATAAAAAAAAGGGAAAGAGATTACAAGAATAAGAGGTAGTTGTAAGTGTAAAGAGAGAAAAAATAAAGAGAAAAAAATTATTTTGTAGCAAAAAATCAAGTTATTTACATTAAATTATATAAATTTAATTGGATTAAATTTTTTTTGAAAATTTCAACTCGAATGCATGTTTTTATTTTTTATCTATCCTTAAAATTAAGCTATGATATCCTCTTGCAAGGATAAATTTGTGAAGTGTAATACGAGAATTATATAGATTTGATAAGATTAATGACATGATTTAAACCTGTTTGAAAATATAGTTGAAATTATGTTTTTTTTTTAATTTTTTTCATATATTAATTTTAAAAATAATTTTTAAAAATTAAAAAATTATTTTAAAAAACTTTTAAATAAATAATACTTTAAATGATAATCCCTCCTATAATTCCATTTTTTTTTATTTTTATATGTCTAAGATCAGGATGTGCACCATAAAAGTCACCATTTTGTCGACGATTAATGTCTGGGGGTAAACCCTTCTTGTTCATACGTAAAAGAACTTTCTCCTCAAAAAGACAAATGAATCTTTATTTTTAGAAAACCCTAGCGATGAAAGGTCATTGTCTACGCCGCCTCCAGTTCCCGACATTAATTTTTATTTGTCCCCAGAACAACTGTTAATCATAGTTTAAATTTATTTGTATTTATCTTCTTCAGAATCTTGTATTCCAAGTTCATGCCATTTTATATCAAATAATAAATATTGCTTCAAGTAATAAAGATTTAAAACTAAAAAAAAATCCTATATGAATATTCAATTTTCTTTCCGGTTTTTAATTTCCTTGGAAGAAATACTATATTTATCTGCAATGACTTCTACAGCCTGCAGAAAATAGCCATCGAGGCTCGTGAATCATCATGATAGAGGAGAGGTTACCTTACCTTTACACAAGCAATACAGGAATTCACTTTAAGACTCTCTGCGTCACAAGATGAAAACAAATCAAGTAGCTCTTGTCAGGTGTGCAGGTTCAAGTTCAGTAAAGAGTGCCATCATGATTTGAATGGTATAGTTTTAGCAAGATATCAAATTTATTTTTTAAAAATTATTAATTTGAATGTTGTAAATTTTAAGTAATTAGAAGTTTATTAAATTATTAATTTTAAATTTTAAAAACTCACTGTTCTTTCTGCTGCCTCTTGTTTAATTATTTACTGCCTTTCTATTTCTTTTCTCTCCCGAAATTGGAATTAATTGTTGCCTTAATGATTTACAAACAATAAAGAAAAATGAGCTAAGATGTTTACAAATCCTTTTATCCAGGCATTAAAAAAATCTTGATATTTAAAATCAAAATGATAAAATGACTTAGTTTATGTAGTGTCTCCATGAACGTAAAAGGTAAACGAGCTATTCATTCATGACCCGTGTAAATCATGTAGGCCACCATTGATACCCTTCTTTTACATCTGCGAAATCGTCTCATCATGTTTCTTCTAATAATTCTAAGGGTGTTATCATTAATGCTTCGGTGTGCTTACATGGTGTTGTTCATTCATTCATTCTTTTCTTTTCTTTTTTCTTTTTTATTGAGGTTTATGCTAGCCTTTTTTGATAATTTACTTAAAATATTGTAGCCTTTTTTCGTTATTTTTTTAAAAATATTTTTCATATAAAAAATAAATCTTTTAATCGACGAACCTGTCTAACACCTTGGTTGTTAGAAAGGAAAAACACCAGGCCCGAGGCATCAAACAAAAGATAGTTTCCGAAAGAAGATGCGTGAGCATGAGAGCTTTTTTGACCAGCAACTCAATTAATACAAGGAAGGAACCCCACTTGATTTGACTATCGATTGACTTGACATTGCTCTTAGAAACGCAGCATTTATCATTGTGCTCGTGACAACCAATAACGGAATTGCTTGAAAACTCAATACGTGCTGCCAGGCAGGGCAGTAGATTAACATTAATAATAATAATATAAAAAAACTTGAAGAGAATGAAATCCTTCTTATAAAATATTATTTATTAGAATCATTTTTTTAATTTATATTTTTATAATCTTAATTATATTTTATTTTTATAATTTAGACCGACTAAGAATTGATTCTAATTTTTTTATATATAAAATTTATTTATTAATTTGATTTATAATTCAGCTTCTTGATTCCTTTTCATATTTATGTTAAATTATTTTGATTTCATAATTTAAAATAAATTGTGAGATGGAGAAGTTAAGTAAAATTATTTTTTAAAAAATTAAAATTTATAATTTATTTTATATGAATTATTATAAACTCTTAACTAATCATGCATAAGTTAGCTACATTAATTTAATATTTATAAAAAAGCTTCATCTAAAATATTTAATTGTTTTTGACCTTCCAAATCAAACTCATCAAAGTAAATCAATCCCATGCTGGGACAATTTTTTCTTTTAATAGAAAAAAATATTAGCAATGTTTGACATATACTTTCAACCGTTAAAAAAATTTGATCCATGTTGGACAAAGATATACATAGTATACATCTATATAAAGTGGGAATATTGTCAGTTGCCTTCTGAATGTGACGTCAAAGTTAACACTGAACAGTTAAAAACTTAATATGGTTAGCTTCGGGTCGATTGTGAGAGTTATGATCCATGAACAGCTGTTTTACAGGAAAAGGCATTTGCGGGGGTGTTTCAAAGTGAGATTTAATCTACTCTTTTTTTTTTCAAATTTAAATGTTATTTTTAAATAAAATTGTTTAATATTTTTAAATTTTTTTAATATATTGATATAAAAAATAAATTTTAAAATTTCTTAAAAAGTATTTTAATAATTTTCTAAAAAAACATTTTGAATTGTAAAAACTACACTAATATAAAATGGTTATTTAAAAAAAAAATCAATTATTAAACAGCTATGTCTTACAGTAAAAAAGGCTCTGTTTTCTATCTAGTTCGATGTCTATTATTTCTGTCGTGGAGAATTTCTTTAACGAAATAACATGAAAGCTTTGTCGTTTAGTGAATGTCGTGCTGAAATTATGCGGCCAAGAGATTAACTGGTAAAAATAATTAACAGCCTCGCAGAACTAATTAATGAAGTGTTAAGCTACATAAAGTTTGATTAAATGAAACAATAGAACTTCTAGCTTCATCTTTACTGTAAATCAAAAGTTCTAACCCTTGCAGTCTCCACTGTAAACCAAATGAAACAATAGAACTTCTAGCTTCAACTTTACACGGAAATTCTTGCCCATGCAATCTCCATTGGAATCAAAAGAAACAGCAGAACTCCTAACTTACTAAAATTAACGAGTCTTTCTACTCGATCTTCTCCTCTCGAATCATCAAGATTAGAAACGAAATCAGTTTCAAACAAATCCCACCAAATGTAGCGACTGGGAGCTTGGGATTTAAAGGAAGAAGTGATTTCTGGTTTGAAATCGAGAAGAATGGACGCATCAGTGGCATACGTTCTTGCCAAGGAACCATTCTGTGAAAAACTAAAAGTACAAGGATCCCAAGAACATTAACTCTTCAGGCTCCCACTGATTGAAAAGGAAAAGAAAAAAAGAGATGGGACAACGCAATTTGGGAGGGCTCCTTCTCTGTGAGGCAGTGCAGTTTGTTGTAGCGTTGCTGGCATGCACAACAGCACACCTCTCGTTCTCTCGGCGGCATATTCTGTGACTTATTTGTGACCACTGAACACTTGAAAGCTACGCCTCTTTCCACACCTCTACCATTTCACCGTCTTGCGCGTGTTCTAATTCCCACGATTCATTAAATACTTTACAAACCTAGTAGATATGTAAAGCACCGTAGGGTGACATGCAGCACTTTCATTCTTAATTCCTGCTGTGAAGCATTTTCTTTCTTTACACTTATGTTTAATGGACAACAATTTTACTTGTATGCGAAATGAACGAAATAGTTGGATAGGAAATATTAGATAAGATGATTATGATAAAATAAATGAAGGGTAACTTTGATAAATGAAGAAGATAGGCTAAAACATGAAAAGTTAAGGCTATCACTGAAGAGCTCTTGTGCATTGTACGGATATTAAGGAAGGCAATGGTGTTTTCATGTAGAAATTATATAATTATAAATTTTGTTAATTTTTTATTGTAGTGGTACGGCGGTAAAATTATATAATTATTTTTAATATATTTTTTCTTTTAATACTTTATATTTTTATTATTGTTTACTTGATTTATTTCTGACTTTTTTTTGTTATATTTTTTTAGTTTTTTTCTTTACACTTTATTTTAGAAAAAATATTATTTTTTATTTTTTCACTTTAATTATTTATCATTCTATACTTAATTTATTTAATTTATTCTTTTTATTTTTATGTTTATTATTTTGTAAATTTTTTTGCGTTCCAAAAATCTCATAAACTTTTATTTCTCTTACTGTGAAGTTCTTAAGGACTTTTATTATTATTGTTATTATTATTATTACAAAGTCAAAAAGCTCCTGCTGAAAGCTACCTAAATAATGATTGTGTTAGCATTTCGTGCTTGACATTGTGAGACGGTATAATTGGTGGGATAAAACACCAACCTTCTTTACAGTTACGTTCTTACAAATCTTATGCTCATCTATGATAGGATGGTAGCGGGATACAATGTTATAAAAATAATAAGTAAGATTGCTTGGTGAAAAAAAAAGAAAGATGAGATCATGAGAGAGGATTCTTTATTATTTTTAAGAGGATTAAAAATTAATATTCGATGGCTTACATGAAGAGATAAAAGAATTCAAAGAGGAAAGGGATTTATCTTCTTCTTCTTTTTTCTCACTCTCACTCTTCCTCACAGTTATAATGTTTAAGAATAAATCTTACACCCATTATTACTTCCTATTTATCATTTAAGCTGTATTTGAAAAAACATTCGTAGACATCTTTCGTTTCTGTATCAAAGTTTGGTTTCTTCTGTAATCTCCATTCTCAATGGGCACGACTCCTTGGATTTCAATAGATAAAACACAGCATGGGAAGTGGGAGATTGGGGTGCACGAGGCTGAAACTGAGAAGGGTGTTTGGAGAGGGGTGTCAAGTGCATAATTGAGGTATCAGCGGAAGCTGTCGTTGAGTTAGCACCACCGTGCTTACCTCCTCACAACCCTACATGAATGTAAACGTGATGGTAATAAAGCAGTGACGGGAAATGGATGCTCAGAGAAAGGGTCCGGGAAGGCCCACCACTACCAGCAGGACCATTGTTTGTTTTATTTGCCCATTTCTTGATCTTGACATGGCAAGTTCCAAATGCAGATGGAAATCCTTGTCACTCTCTGTGTACGCTTGCTTAACAGGTGAATGTGGAAAGGGACCCGACACCAGATATTACAGTGCCTATCGTTGTCTCGATTCTTTGACCATCGGTCTCTCTTTCCCTGCCCCCTTTGACCCTACTCCCTTATCTACTATGTTATAGGTCTGATCCACCATCAACCCCCCCTGTTCCCCTCATGATGAGATCACTTGTTGAAAATTGAGACGACTTCAGAAGGTATTGCAGCTAGTGTTTTTGATTCCCACCATCAATCTCTTCCATTTTCCTGTAAAACGAATATCTATGTTGATATATTTTAATGTTCCTGTGGGTTCATGTTCATGTGATTTTGATGGAATTAAACTTTATATAATATTGTCGCAACATCATGTCTTTGAAGACCTGAAAGAGAAACATTAAGCCAAACGATAAAAAGTAAGATCTTAAAAAATTCTCCAGTCAATTCATCGTCGATGATCTATCTGTTTGAAATTATCGCGTGAATTCAGCCTACCATGAGCCTGCACACACAAAATGGTGAATTTTGTCGAGTATTTATTATTATATGATGGATCCATGTAACTTATGCAGGTGGACTTGTGAATATTCGTCATGCTCGTCTAATACTTTCCTTTTCATTTAATAAAGAGAGGACTTGATTTTGGCGTTTGATAGTTGAACAAACAATACCTGTTTCACTTGGAGCTTTGCGCCTCTTCATAAGTGCAATAACACGGGAAAAAAACGCTGAAATGGGTTTGTTTCATGATGTAGCAGACCTGCTGGAGGCCAAATCAGCACTAAAAAGCCCATGTTACACCAATAGATTGGAAAAAAGAAAAAAAAATTTCCGCTGCCTGGATCCTCAAGAGCGGGAGGGAGCCGATCGCCGGTATCATTCATTAGAATATAAGCTATGGCGAATTCTATGTCCCGTAAGATAGCAGTAAACAACTTAAAATTTGGGTTACACCTTGCATGTTTTTGCCATTAGGAAATATAGCAGCAGTGGAAATTAGTCGAAGGAAGGAAACAAACAGAGAGGAGTTTGAAACCAAGATCCAAATTGTTCACGGGCAAACAAACCTCCGCTAAAGGTTTGCGGTGGACCTCCCAACTTGTTGTCTCGTATAGCACATCGCATTCATGGCCGGATCTCCCAACTTGTTGTCTTGTATAGCACATCGCATTCATGGCCGGCCCATGTAAACTCCAATCATAATATTCTAACCTTTGCATGTGGATGGCTTCAGAACTGACAAGGACAGGTAACATTGGCAGCCCGGAGCCCTTTGAATTTCCAGGCGATGTTTTTTTCTTCCATAGGTGTGCCAGCGAGAACGAATCTCAGTACAGCACCAGCACAGGGGTTCCCCATCTCAGAGGAGTTGGATTTTTCTGCAGGTCCTATTCTGTAAATTCAGAGAAAAAAGGATTTGCCAACCCTGTTGTATTGTATATTCAATCAGTCGCCATTGCTATATACAATTTTTTTTTCCTATATTGTGCTGAGCTATTTCTAAAATAAGAGTTACAACAGGAATACATATCCTTAATAGCATGTGTTTTCTAATACATTATATAAACGTGAGATATTGTTAATTCTTTCTTAGCACTCCCTCTCAAGACAGAGAGTGAATATCAAGAATTTCTAACTTGAAAATCATGGTGGAGAAGCTTTTTTTTTGTTTTTTTTATGATTTAGTAAAAATATTTGCAAGTTATTTTATTGAAGTAACAAATTTAGTGATGAGTATTTTGTCCTGAATGAATTGGCAATCCATTTCTCCATTTCTCTGTTTCTATACCTAGTTCTTTCATGAAAAACTGAATTATGAATTAGCTGCTATATATATAAAGTAGCTTTGTTATCTCAATGTAATAATACTAGTTTTAGATGCAATATCTATAAGTCTTTTAACAATGATTGTAACCAAGATAATTCACAATATGTACCTGTTATAGCTTTGCATTCAGCTTCTACTGAGTAGAGTGATACTATTTTTTGTTTTTTTTCGTCAAAAAAAAAGCAAAGAATCCAAAACAACACAATAACTCGTAGTTAATTTTTGAGTCATAGGACAATCAGCCTAATCTGAATCACAAAAAGCTCGCAGAGATATTATTTTGATAAGAGAAAAAAAACCCTGACCTGGAATTTCTTTCAAGTAATGCAACACACGCAAAATAGCCTTCATGTGTGGTTTGCATAGTGCACATGTGAACTAACTGGTGTAGCAGCTGTGGATTCAGCTGATGATATGGAAGGTACAAAAATGATGGGGGTAATTGAAAGGAAAAATGTATTCATGAAAATCAATGTCATGACTGGTGAGGAATTTATAGGTGGTAAGGTTGTGGAGTTTATAAGCTTTTTGTATGTTTGGGCACCCAAGAAAAATACAACGTGTAACTCGAGGAGCAAATTTATGTATAGCATGCATTTTAGTAGCATATGCAAGGCAAACAAAAATTTTAAGATGAGAGTAATTAGGAACCTTGTTGTAAAGTCTTTCAAAAAGGGTTTTATGGGAAAGAAGTGGTGTGGGCAAACGATTAATTAAATGGACAACGATAAGGATGTATTCTGTCAAAAAAATACAAAAAAAGGTAAGTTTGAAAACAAAACGCATGTGCAAACTCAAGCATATGATGATATTTATGCTCTACGATCCTATTTTGTTGGGTGTATAAACACAAGAGTATTGATAAGTTATGCTATATTGGCAGAAAAAATTCTGCATTAAAAAAAATCCCTTCTATTATTGACACGAATATTTGTGATGGATACATTAAATTAATTTTTGATGAACAAAAAGAAATTAAAGAGTAAATTTTGTATTTCATGTTTATGATGCATAAAAAATACCTATATAAATGAAGAGTAATCATCCACAATTATCAAAAAATATTTAGCACAAGAAAGAGAAGGAATTTAATAAGGTCCCAAATATCATAATAAATTAATTTAAATGGTCAAATAGAGGAAATTGAACTAGCGAAAAAAGAAAGATGACATTGTTTTGAAAGTGCAAAAATATTACAAGCGTTTTGGAATTTAAAAGAAAAATTAGTAAATTTTGGACCATAAAATATAATCTAGAGGAAGATAAATGTCCTAATCGGGTGATGACACAAATCCATAGAGGAGATGACATGAGAATGGGATGATTGGTTAGCAGTGGCAGCAGATGCGAAGGGTTGGTATTTTGGTGTTGGTAATGTTGAACCTAATGCAACTAAATAATAAAATCTGTCTCGTCGTTTACCCAAACTAATTGTCGTCTTCATTGCCAAATCCTGTAAGACACACAAATAGAGAAAAAAGAGGTTATTGAACAATTAAAACCTCTTGTAATGCAACTTATAAACATCAAATTCACCTTAAAAGATGACACACCAAGCACATTTTTTAAAAAAATAACAGAATTCAAATGTGAAGTCCTGGTAGACGTGATTGGCGCCTGTTCTCCACTCTGCATAATAACTGGTGGCAAAATAGTGTTTTGACGACTAGCAACAAGGAAATTCAGAGAAGAAGTGATATAGTCGGTGGCACCACTTTCGAGAATTAGTTGATGGAGTTTTAACGGTGTTTGTAACAAACCTAGAGTAGTGACCGCAGCATTGGCTTGAGAAACAACGGTTTGATCAGTTCCTTTATTGTTCATGATGGACAATATTTACTGGAACTGTTAATCAGAGAGTCCATTCATCACTGAATGCATCTCTTTCATCGTGGGACCTTCCTTGATGTAATTAGCGGATGGTTGTGAAGGTTTGCTGTAGTGAGGACTACTTCCATACCTGTTGAATTTGTTGTTTTTGTGCTTTGGATAACTTGGTGGATATCCATGCAATAACATGTATCTCACACATGATGGTCACTATCACAGTATGTGCAGTGCAGTGGCTTACAATTAAAAGAATTGGAGCAGGAGGAAGCTTCTTGTCTTGATTGAAAAGCCAGAGCTGTGGGTGCATTTCGTTAAACTGCCGTGGTTGCGGTTTCTGTTGCATCATGTATATCACCTAAGCTGCATTGCTTCTCTTCTTGAACAATGGAAGCATAAGCCTGGCGAACATCAGGTAAAGGATTCGGCAGTAGAATCTGCCCCTGAATTGTTTTGCAAGATTCATTTAATCCCATGAGAGATTGCATTAATTATCGTCACTTATGATCTGCTCCATAAGAGCGAACAGTTCCGCTATAAGATTCCAATTCATCCCATAATCCTTGCAGCTTTGTATAATATAATGTAATTGTCATCTGAGCTTGAGAAACACAAGCGATGTCTCTCTCAATCTGAAAAATACGATGAGCGTTGCTATAAAAAAAATGATCTTGAAGATTCTCCCAAACTTCTTATGCTGTAGTCGAATATATAACACTGTCGGCAAGTTTTATTGTAATTGAGTTGAGAATCCATGATAAAATCATGTCGTTGCATCTTTTCTATAAAGCATGATTGTCTGGTTGGCTGGTTGTTGACAGTATTTATATTGTCTCATCTATAAATCCTAATTTATTTTTAGTATTTAAAGAGATTGTCATAGATCTACACCCAGTAGAGTAGTTATCACCATTAAGAGGTTTGGAAATAAACAGTAATTCCGGATGATCAGAATGGTAAAGAAAAAAAAGATCAAAGACATTATTCCCGCCTTCCTTAAAAAATTGCTCGCATTCCATGGTAGCGAACAATCAGCAGAAAAACTGAAGCAGGAGTTTGAGACAGAGGTAAAGGCCGAGAAAGAGAGCTAGGTTAACCCAAGTTCTAATACCATGTCAATGCAGAGAAAAAAAAGGATTTGCCAACCCTGTTGTATTGTATATTCAATCCGTCGCTGCTGTTATATACAAAATTATTTTTCTATATTATGCTAAGCTATTTCTAGAATAAGAGTTACGATAGGAATACATATCCTTATGAGCCAAACTTATGAGCATGATCAGCTAATGTGCAAGCATCAACTCTGGACTAATTAAATTATCCTCGAGTCTTTTTCACAGCATATTCTACCAACGAATCGTGAAGCCCTATATTAAAAGCATCTTAATAAATTTTTCAGAGAGATATCCACAAACCATCATCGCTTAAACACTTTCATGTTTCATTAGCAATATCAATCCTTCTGCATCTTCCTTTAATCGTTCCTGGGAAAGAAATTAAGAAAGTATCCTTAGACAAATGCGATTTTCAGATTAAGGTCTCAATTGGATGCCTAGAGTATTGAAAATCCTCATGAAGTTTTCTGTCCACGCTCTAGATAAATTTTTAACCCCAAATCAACACTCACCCCTAATGTATAGAAGAAGAGTCAGATTCAGCAGAAACCTGACTTCTAATCACACCGCCCCTTTAAACTGAATTTTGACAAATTATAAAGTGGTATGAGAATTCAATGCTAATCTAGCAGGAACTGCTTTCAGAGGTGAGATCTTTGGAAACAACGTACTGAAAGTGGAACATAACCCCAAATGAAAACCACTACAAGACACAAAACATATGTTAGTTTAACAAAGACAGACATTCACCTTGTTGACAAATATACATGATCAGTGCTAGGGAGTGTGAGCACAAATCACACACGAGCTTATGCATACAAAAATCAGTGATTACATTTCGTCAAGTTTAAATATTTCCGCCTCTTTTATCGGCTTGTAAGGAACAAAAATTCATAGCAGCATCATATATACACATGCGAAGTTTAAATTACTTCCCTCAAGCACTCTAATGGCATATAGAAAGTTGCAGGCTGAAAGAAGGCTGATACGTGGACAATAGACATCACGAGTTATGTAAGCTCGATCTATGAGGTTGTACAGATCATGAGATCTAAATATCACAAGCTAACACATAATATATGCCTAATGCCAAATACATAAAGTTTGCTTCACGAACAGGTAATGATGTATTATCTAGCAGTCACTAACATACAGAAGCATAGGCAAAGTCAAAATCAATCCACCTGGAAATTACTCGTAGAGAGATTCCATGGTGTTCTTCAACTCGGCAACATCAGCACCAAAAATTGCAGTTGCCTTTATGCCATTTTTTTGTAGAAATCCAGATCAGTTGGATGCAAAAGGCGGCTCAACTCAGCTAGATTTTAGGCAGAAACCCTCCGAAATGAAAATGTGCGCGAAGAGGCTAGGCTTCTTTTTGAGGCATAAATTAAGTAACTGTTTATGGAGAGTAATGTACATATACAACTAGGAGAATAAAAGCTTTTTAGGATAAATAAAAATTTAACTCCAAGCAAGAGTGACTCGCAGGCCAGTGTCCTTCAACCAAGAGCAGGCTCATGGCATTGGCAATAAACACTAGAACCATTACTTACATGATCTCCCATCAGGGATCACCAAATAGAACAATCACTAGATCATTGGTCATGAAAAAAAAAAGATTAATCCACATTAATTTAATAAATTAATGATTTAAATTATGAAATCTAATAAGATTATATAAAAAAATTAAAATAAATTATAAAAGTGAAATCTTAATCAATCTAATATTAAAAAATAAATTAAAAAACAAAGAAAAATATTGTAATTATCTAAGAATAATATATTAAACTCGCAACATATATATTCATGAGATTAGTATAATTTTATAAAAGTAAATAAAAAATTAAAAGTTTATTTATTGAGAAATAGTGTTTTGTTAATGATAATTAATTAGACTTTATTGATTCTTAATAATTAGTTAAGAATAGCAGCAAAATATAAGATATTATTGGTTCGAAATAGTCAATCGGCTCTTTGATTGAGCTGCTCTGTGCCTATGAAACATAAAGACCGGAACCTAGTAATACGATTCAGTGCAATAATGATTTCTGTAATCTAATTGAGAATAGTTTAAGAATCAAGAACAAGTCCTGATTTTTCAACAGTTTCAGCGTAGCTGCTCCTGCTACTGTCCTCTTAACTCCTTTTCAATCCATGCTGCGGAAGAAGGATCAAACCGTTGACCTCTTGCAGTGGCTAAGATTTTTTTATCTTACATGAACCCGCAGCACACGACCTCAGGCTTCCTACGTGACATTGATGCATGTGACGGAACCTTTTTCCAAATCCCTTAATTTTCCTAGATAAAATATATCCATTAATTTGAAACTATTCTGATTTTAAAATCTTTTTTTTTTAAAAATTATCTGTTGTTAGAAATAATTTAAAAAAATAAAAATATTATTTATATATTTACTTTTAAACATATCCGAGCTTGCAGTCCTCGGCTTTACAAAAACTTGTTACTAAGCGAGCCCAAATAGAGTTGTTGTTCTTCCGTTCACCAGGCAGCAAATAAATTTGGCCCAATACATTTAGAAGAAGCCTCCCTCCCTCCCTCCCTCCATCTTCAGAACCAACCTCCGCCACCACCGCACCCATCATTTCAGTATCGCCGCATTAAAAAGCTTCTCCTCTCTGTCATCCTTTTCACTCTTTGATTTAGCACGTGTAAGGACGTAACGTTGACCCGACATCAATCTTTTTTTCATATCAGGCATGTTGGTGGGAGAAACCACTTGTGGTAGCTTTGAAACACTCAGATGAGATAAAACACACTCTTTTATTTTAAGAACAAAGCTTACAATTACATAAACAAAAGTTTACAACAACCTCTCTTTTTTTCTCTCTTTCTCTCTAGTGTTTCTCTCAATCTCTCCACACATAATTGTATACACTTAGCTATCTATTTATACACGAAATCAAAACAAGAAAATTCAACTTTCAAGTGTGAAGGCGGTTTGTGACCGACGGTGTGAAAGCAGTTGGCGGCCGGTGGCTGGCAGCTGGAGGCTGGTCGGTTGGTGGCTGGGCGGTGACAGCTGGTGGCTGCCTTCCTTGACCTTCTAGATTGAGTTTACTTCAACAAATCTCCCCTTTAAACTCAATCGAGGGATGTCATTCCAAGCATGAATTTCAATCCGATAAATACTTCTCTCTTCAATGGCTTGGTAAAAATATCTGCAACTTGATCATCTGTCTTGCAGGATATCAGCTCGACTTCTTTGTTCTTTACATGCTCTCGGATAAAATGATGACGTGTATCAATATGTTTACTTCTTTCATGATACACCGGGTTCTTTGCCAATGCAATCGCTGATCGATTATCGATATAAATCTCTGTAGGATTTTCTTGAGGAAATCCCAAAAACTTCAGCAAATTCCTTAACCATATTAAATGGCATACAGCTGAGTTGGCAGCAACATACTCAGCTTCACAGCTTGATAACGTGACAATTGATTGCTTCTTGGATGACCATGTGAAAGATGTATCTCCCACAAAAAATACAAACCCCGTTGTACTTTTTCTTTCATCCAGATCTCTACCCCAATCACTATCCGAGTAGCCAGTAAGATTGAAATTTATACTTGAGGTATAAAACATACCTTCATTTATTGTGCCTTTGATGTAGCGAAGAATTCTCTTGGCTGCATTCAAATGAGACTGGTCTGGCTTTTCCATATATCTGCTGATCAGTCCGACTCCGTAGAGTATATCTGGTTTGGTACATGTCAAGTACCTTAAGCTTCCTACTAAGCTTTTGAAGTAAGTTGGATCAACATTTCCAACTTTACTTTTCCTCAATTCCACTCCATTCTCAACTGGAGTTGATACCGGATTGCAACTTTCCATCTTGAACCTTTCAAGAATTATCTTTGGCATAACTTCTTTGGGATACAAAAATCCCTTCTTCTTTATGCACCACTTCCAAGCCAAGAAAATGTGCCATCAGACCAATGTCTGTCATCTCAAACTCTTGTATTATGCTTTTCTTGAAGTCTTCGAACATGGTAGGATTGTTGTCGGTGAATATCAAGTCATCAACATATAAGCACACAAATAATATGCTGCCATCTGCTTCTTTCTTCACATAAATTGCGTGTTCATATGGATATTTTTCAAATTCATTATCTTGAAAATACCTGTTAATTCTGGTATTCCAAGCACGCGGAGCTTGCTTCAAACCATAGAGGGCTTTCTTCAACTTGTATACTTTGCCTTCATTTTCAGCATCAATGTATCCAAGTGGTTGTTCAACATAAATCTCTTCTTCTAGGAAGCCATTCAGAAATGCTGACTTCACATCAAGTTGATAGATCTTCCATCTATATTGTGCTGCTAGTGAGATCATCAGTCTGATTGTCTCTAACCGGGCTACTGGAGTAAACACTTCTCCATAGTCAATGCCTTCTCTCTGTTTGTAGCCTTTCGCCACTAATCTTGCTTTGTATCTTTGCACTTCTCCTTTATCTTATAGACCCATTTGACACCTATTGCTTTCTTGTTTTCTGGTAGATAAGTCAGCTTCCAGGTATCATTCTTTTCAATGGCATGTATTTCTTCATCCATTGCTTTTATCCACTTCTCTTCTGTGATAGCTTCATTGAAGCTAAATGGGTCACTATCTGTAAAAAAACAAAATAGAGTTGTATCTTCCATTACTTGAGTGGCGTCATACAACTCTTCTAGATTTCTCATCCTTCTTGGCCCTTCTGATGAGGATGCTGATGATGGTTCTGGTAATGATGGTATTGATGATGATTCTGGCGTGTTTCTCCTGTTGAATACAGGAAATCTGTGTACCGGACTTTGTGGATCAAATCAGTGCTGATCCATTTAACTGTTTCTTGGTCATCATTCTATTGCCAAGTTTTATCTTCTTCAAAGATAACATCTCTACTCATAATTACCTTCTTGGTGATGGGATTATACAGCTTGTATCCCATTCTTCTCTCACCATATCCGACAAAGATGCATTTCTCACTTTTATCATCGAGTTTAGTCCTTCTTGCATCTGGGATCTTTACATATGCCACACAACCAAAGACTCGAAGATGAGTAACACTTGGTTTGTGACCACTCCATGCTTCTTGTGGAGTGACAACTTGCAAACTTCTGGTTGGGCAGCGGTTCAGCAAATATACTGCACATGATACAGCTTCAGCCCAGTATTGCTTGGGCAGTTTTTTTGCTTTGAGTAGACTTCTTGCCATATCAAGAATTGTTTGATTCTTCCTCTCAGCTACACCATTCAGCTGTGGTGTATAAGCCGGTGTTGTCTGATGTCTGATGCCTTGTTGTGTACAAAAGACTTTAAAGTCATTTGCTGTATATTCTCCACCTTGATCAGATCTTACGGTTCTGATCTTGTAGCCACTTTGCTTCTCAATAATTGTTTTAAAATCTTTAAAACAATTGAACACTTCTGACTTCCTCTTCAAAAAATATACCCATGTCTTTCTGCTAAAATCATCAATGAAAGTGAGGAAGTACCTATTCTGTCCAATCGACATGAGATTTATAGGACCACACACATCTGTGTGTACTAACTCCAGTGGCTTGTTTGCTTTCCAGTTGACTTCTTTGGCAAAACTGGATCTGTGATGTTTGCTGAGGACACAACTTTCACAGACTTCTTCTGGATGATCAATGTGGGGCATACCTTTGACCATCTTTTTGCTTGCTAGCATCTTCAGACTTGTGAAATTCAGATGTCCAAGCCTCAGGTGCCAAAGCCATTCTTCATTGTTGGTGATGGCACTCAAACACTTTGCTGCATCATATTGGATGTTTAAAGGAAACATCCTATTCTTGGACATTTTCACATAGGCAATTAATCTCCCATTGTAGTCTGTAATTGTCAGATGACAATTCTTCATGTAAAGTGTATAGCCTCTCTCCAAAAGTTGACCTATGCTCACCGAGTTCTGCTTTATGGCTGGGACATAGTAGACATCGACGATGTAGCTATGATCGCTATTCTTCAACTTGATTGGGATGTTGCCTTTACCTTTGAATGGAACTTTTGACGTATCTCCAAAGGTGACAAAACCTTGTATGGTCTCATCTAGATCACCAAATAAATCTCATTGACCACACATGTGATTGCTGGCTCCAGAATCAAGATACCAAATATTCTCTTGATTCTTGTCAAGTCCTTGTTGGACAAATAATGCAGCTGCTCCTCTGTTGTTGACATTCTCTTCTGCATAGTTGACTTGCTCACGTATCAGTGAAGCTTTCTTTTGACATTCAGTGCTATAGTGCCCAAATTGATTGCAATTATAACACTGAATATTCCTCTTGTCATGGTTATTGTAACCACCTCCTCTTCCTCTAGGAGTGAATCCTTGTTGTCCTCGACCTCCTCTGGTGGTGTTTCTTCCACCTCTTCCTCTAAAACCTGTATTCCAAGAACCTCTACCTTGAAATCATTGAAATCCTCCTCGTATTTGTTGACTTCTTTCTCGAGTGGTGTATCCACTTGTTAAAGTCTCCCCTTGCTCATATGTGTCTTTGAGAGATAATTTTGCTTGTAAGGCATGCTCAATTGCCTTATCTCCATTTCTTTTTACAATCTTCTACTCATGAGCTTGTAAAGAACTCATAAGTTCATCCACTGTTAACTTGTCCACTTCTTTGGATTCTTCAATAGCAACAACAACAAAATCAAATTTTGGATCTAGGGATCTCAAAATTTTCTCTGTAATTCGAGCATCTGAAAGGGCTTCTCCATTTCTTCTCATCTGATTGACTATCACCATAATTCTTGTGTGATAATCAGAAATGGATTCTGAGGACTTCATTTGTAACAATTCAAATTCACCTCGCAAAGATTGGAGACGAATCTTCTTTATTCTGTCAGCACCTTTATATTTTTGTTGAAAAGCCTTCCATATTTCTTTTGATGTTTCTGTGGAAGATGATTTCAAATGTTGCTTCATCAAGACCTTGATAAATGATGGTCTTTGCTTTGTTGTCTTTCTTTCTATTGGCTTTGAGGACTTGCTTCTGTACCTCTGGTAAAGCATCTTTTGATTCTTTGGACTCTGGTTCATCATAACTATATTGCACAATGTCTATACACTCTTGTGAACTAAGGAATGCCTTCAATTTGATGCACCAACTATCATAGTTGTCTTTGGTTAGCTTCGGGATGAGTGTTTGTGCATTTTCTGTAGTCATTTTGCTCTTTAAATGACTATATCACCTTTTTGGGAGTTGAATTTGGTAAAACCGACACCGTAGATGGATCCGGAATGGTCCTAATAGTAGGGAACCGGTCTAACTTTGTAGAAAACGGGTAAAAATGAGGTGAACTGGTCCAAAAATCAATTCGGGTGGTTTGCTGGGTTGAACCGGGAATATTCCAAGGAATATTCTTTTTTTGACTTTGACTTTAGAATATGGCTCGGAGCTTGGCTTGGCTCCGGAATATGGCTTGGAGCTCGGCTCGGCTTCAAATATGGCTCGTGGCTCGGCTCGGCGCGGCTCAAATATGGCGCGCGTGTGACTCACTCGTCTTCTTCCTCGGGGCGCGTGAGCTACAGTGCTGAAACTTCAGACGGAGAGTGACACGACAAAGAGATTGATGTCTTCTTCCAAGTGCAGGAGTATCGAAGTAATAAATAACCCGGCAAGACCGGGGTCGAACCACAGGGAGGTTATTGTACAAATTATAAATAACAACAACAACAATAATAACAATAACAATAACAATAATAATAATAATAAAGAAAGAGAAGAAGATGATGATGATGATGAGAACTTGGAGATAGAGTATTAAAGTAAAGATTAAACAATGATAATAACAAATGTCAAGGTTAGAGG
>SRLM01000203.1:351358-398727 GCA_015708895.1 Populus ilicifolia | reverse complement strand
TGGAGGACAGATTCGGGCTTCTTTGTTGTTGCAATAATTTGGACTTGAAAATGGCCTTTTTAGATCTTGGGCTCCATATGAAAGTTGTAGGCCTATGTCTTACCTTTCCATCCATATAAAGTAGACCTAAATCTGAGATCTATAGCTCCAAATATGACCCAATTACCGAACAGTGTTCCGGTTCGGATTGCACCGACATCTCTTTTCTAAGTTTGATCATCTTTTTGCCTTTGCAATTGAAATTCTTAAAGTCATCAATCAATCCTTTCATTTATGTGATAGGCCTGCATTTAAAATGGACATTTACCACAAATTAAAGGTATCTTATATTATTAGATAAATTATTATAAAACGTACTTTAGTTAAGGAGTTATTGATACTTTAAGTGCAAAATGATGATATAAAACCATGATAAAAATGCACTTTTGAGTACTAATCAGAGAGTGTGGTCCACCCCGTGCTTCGATTGACCTGATTTTTGCACTGTTGAGTTTGTATTGATGAGCTCTACACTTTGGAATAATCAAAACTTGTTTTTGACAACTTTGAAAATTCAGATATTTCCCAAAAATACCTCTGTTTTTTGACGAACGGGGCTCTGATACCAATTGTTGGTGGGAGAAACCACTTGTGGTGGCTTTGAAACACTCAGATGGGATAAAACAGACTCTTTTATTTTAAGAACAAAGCTTACAATTACATAAACAAAAGCTTACAACAACCTCTTTTTTTTCTCTCTTTCTCTCTAGTGTTTCTCTCAATCTCTTCACACATAATTGTATAAATTTAGCTATCTATTTATACATGAAATCAAAACAAGAAAATTCAACTTTCAAGTGTGAAGGCGGTTTGTGACCGACGGTGTGAAAGCGACTGGCGGCCGGTGGCTGGCAACTGGAGGCTGATCGGTTAGTGGCTGGGAGATGACAGTTGGTGACTGCCTTCCTTGACCTTCTAGATTGAGTTTACTTCAAGAACGCAGCAATCCACTTAACCCCAAAGCACGAACACCGCATCTATTATTGAGATAAGAAACAATACATCATGGCTCAGTGGCCACTCCACCACCAACTAAACGAAAAGCACCACATCGATCCAATTAAAAATAATACTCCCAACTGTGGAAGTACGTTGTTTTGGTGACGGCAGTGGAACCAGGATTTTGTATAACTCAACTGGATCATTGACATCACACCCACTGCCTGCTCTAGATAACATGTCATGTCAATCCCAGCAAGAAAACCAAAACTCTTTCGATTTCGCATGCGTTTCTTCTTGGAAACGTCCATATCACACTCTGATTCATGCTATACAGATTTGATAAATTTTGATGGGTTCGCGAGCATAAAGCTTGTGATGCATTTAATATTGGCTATGAATAATTTATAAGATCAGTCTTGGCACGTCAAGTACTTGATATATAGTTGATGGTACATGGTGATCCTTTCATCATCTCATGCACTGATTCATTCTGTGCTCATTCATTTTACCTGTGATGGAGCACATGCCAGGATTTAACGTTGATAATCATAGATCCAGATTCCAGCGAGAGTGAGTGTGCAATGTGCATGCATGCACCCTTTTTTTGCACTTTATAAGTGGGTGCGAATGGACACCACATCAGTCCATTTTTACCAGGAAACTTTATGTTTTGGTGGAAGGATGAGAAAACCCATCTCTTCGAATGGTGAACCTAGGTTTTTTTGTTTTTTTTTTATTTGGGTGGAAAGATGAAAGAATCCATTTTCTTGAATGGATTGTCATGTCCTTGGTTGGCCAAGACTGTTCCACCTTTCATTGCAGCTTTGCTTATTTGACGTTGCTATTTGCTGGTGGACAGCGTGCCATATATATCCAACAAGTCAGTGTCACAGAAAGGTTTTTTATTTCCCAAAAACTCAATGCAAAGTTCTAACATCAATTCTTTGTGGATACGAAGTAATTAAAGACGCTAAAATATAAATCTCAAATTGTTTTGCTTTGTAGCCTATGTAGATCATTCAACAAAATTTTATTCCTCCATCTAACAAAATTATCGTAGTTTTCAGTTCAAAAAATGGTTATTAAAAATAGTTAATGTGCTGGTTTGAGGTAAAATTAAATGTAAGGTCTCCTCACATTCATTGTTAACACTTCGTTAAAAAAATATTCTTTAATACAAATACTTTAACATGTTAAGATGCCTACAACAATTAATAGACGAATAAAAAATTAATATTAATAAATCTTTGATTTGTTAAAATTCAAATTCAAAATATATTAAATCACAAACCTTTCAAGTGGTTTATATGGTGAAACCTTGAAAAGTTAAGATTTAGATTGTAGAATTACTAGGCTAAGTGGGCGCGCTTGAGCCTAGGTTGAAGTCTAGGTTAATTACAAAATAATTCTAGAAAAATTATTTTTTATCACCTCATGAATAACATGTTTGAATAGTAACATTCCTCTACCTAATAGGGTTTTTTAAGGGAAAAACATCTAGTTTTATGGTGAAATTGTCAATTTATTTATTTATTTTTATGATAGGTATTTAAAAGTTAAAAATAAAAAGAATTAATTCTGCATAAGGTTTTTTAACCCATAAATCCTACATGAAAAAGGGATGGAAAAGGTTGTTTAGTGAAAAAGAGATTAGAGAAATTAGGGAAATATTTATTGATCTCAATAACCTCTTACCTTCTATTATTTTCCTTCTGTTTTGGTTTTTCTGGTCCATTATCTACTGTAAAGCTTTAGATTCTGTATTTCATATAGATAATTGACAATGTTTTCAAACTATTTCATAAGCCTTGATTGATAGTACAATATTTAAGGTTGTGTTTTTCAAATACCGGAAGGCTAGACTATCTGCACATAGTGACGGGAAATTCAACCTTAAACACAACTGGTTGAGTCCTTGGTGGGAACATTATTGATCATACATGATTCTACGACAAGCAAGTACATCTATTTTATTTAGTGTTTATAGGACAGGAAGTTGTTAACATTTAATTTAAATAAAATCAACCATGCTCGACGGAATATAATTAATTAAGAATGAATATAATTGACCATAATCAAGATTAGGATTGTTGTTACCCCATATAAATAAAACTTCCAAAATTAAAAGGAATTTGTGAAAAAATAGAGTCACCCCCTAGATTTTAACGAAACAAAAAATTCTAAAATATAAATTAGTTTTAAAATTTTGAGTAAGGAATTAATTGAGTATACTTTAGAAAAGATAAATATCATTATTGCCATATTTTTTAGAAAAAATTACCTTAATTTTGTGTTTTTTCCTAAATATATTTTACGCATACCAATAATTATTTAAATTATTTCTACGATAACTTGTAAATCATTTATTCTCGGTGCATACATGTTATTTGAGTTTGTATTGAGAATTGAATCAGAAGTATCATAATTCAACCATTGTTTTTAGTTTTCTTTCTTCTTTTTTTAGTTAAAAATACCATTAAGCTTGCATCAAGCTCTACAATTAGAAGACTTATAAATCTAAATGTAAAAATCAAAGTTTAACAAAACATGTCATAACTTGATAAAAAGTTGATATATTTTTTAATATGTTTTAATTAAAGTTAGAAACATTATACTATGCTTGTGTCCTGCCACTATAAATTAAAAGACATGTTTTTCTAGTTGGTTAAGAACTCATTTTTTATAAAAACATGATGCAAATTTGACAAAAATTATCAACATATTTTTATTCTTGTTTAAAAAATAAATAATTACACATTCATATATATAAAAAGTTGACAGGATATTTTTATAAAATGATAATAACACTATTTCAAAGTTAGTAAAAATAAGTAAATAAATGCATGAGTAAAAAGTTGTTGATTTATAATTTTTTTTTCCACGTACATGGATACACAAAAAAAAAATGATAACAAAGCTTTTAAAATGATGAAAAAATTCATTACTAGAAATTTGTTTAATACCAACAGAATAATTTTGCTGGTAATTTATGATCATAATTACCGATGGAATCTTTTCTGCATGCAATTTAGTAGGTATATATAATGCAATTACAAATGGAATATTCATAATTTAAAATAAAAGTTGGTTAGCTAATGTGAAAGTTTTTGCTAGCAATTTTACCAATAAAATTACCAAGAGATTCAAATCAGGATCTCCATATAGTGATGTGACCGATTCATTGTCAGAATAACCAATAAAATCACAAACAAAATGAGTCCATCGGTGATTTCATCAGTAAAAGTTAATATATCACCACTCTACTGACTCTCTCTTTCTTTATTCTTTTTTTTTTCCCATCTCAACTCTCCCCTCCCAAACTGTAAACAACCAACCCCCTAAAAAAAATCTCTCTCTTCTCAACACAAGTCATATTTCTTTAAATTTTGTAGTCATAGCATCTATGTTCTGATTTATTGTGGATTTTATTATTTTTTTTGTAAGTAATTCTATCTTTTTTTATTTTAACATTTAAATGTTAATTTTATTAATTTTTTAGTATATGTAATTTATTAGTATATGTACATGTTTTATTGTTATTTCTCAAACAAACTTGTAATATATGAATGTATAATTTTGTACTTGTTATAGTTTGTTTTAGATTTTATAAAACTATATTTGTTTGTAAATTATTGAAACTTTATTGAATTACCAAATTACATATGTTATACTGAAATAATTAATAGCTTGTTTAGTAGGTGTTAGTACTTTAAAATATATTTTTATAAAGGTTTTATATCATCATTTTGCACTTAAAGTATTAATAATTCCTTCAATAAAGCATGTTTTATAATAACTAGTCTAATATCACAATATACCTTTAATTTAAGGTAAATATTCATCATAAATACAGGCTTATCACATAAATAAAATTATTTATTGATGAGTTGAAGTATTGAGATTAAAAGGACATGGAAATGACCAAATTTAGAAAATAAATACTAGTGCAGTTCAACCTAGAACATTATTCAATAATTGGGTCATATCTAGAAATGTAGATCTCAGATTTATATCTACTTTATATGGATGAAAAACTAAAACATAGGGTTAAAACTTTTATGTGGAAGTTAAAACTCAATTCTGTAGTTTGGAAGTTCAAATCTTAGTAATAACATAAAAATCCAAATTTATCATACAACCCAAATACTATTTAATGTTCAACTCATATCTCGAGTTTTAAAAGTTCAAATTCCTCAATTTTTTTTCTGGAAAGCTAAGAAAATTTTCTAGAACTTTCATGTGGAAGTCTGGTTCAATTATGATGTTATCAATGACATTTTATTCAAACAAAAAGATAAGGATTGTCACCAAGTCAAGATATGGTCACCCACTCATCAATTAGTCATCAAATTAATTTTGGCCTATAAAAGGAGACATTTGTCATATAAGTAGGCATCTTGGTTTTCAGATCAAGATCATGCTTTTGCTTTCTCTCTTTATATTTTTGTAATGCTTAAGTTTTGCTTTCATTAATATTTTGTTTATACCTTTCATTTCTTTTCCTTTACTTAGTTAAATTTTATTTTATTTATGTTCTTATCTTATTTATTTATGTTTCTCACTTTTATTATGTTTAGCTAAGTTTATTATATCAAGGTGAAAAGGTTACACTAATGGTGTAAGAATAAGTATAGTGTAAACTCAATATGAACTTTAATGTTTGATACTAACATATTTTGTATTTGTTATCTTGTTCACTTTTAATATTTTACTTGTTAAATGATTAATCTAGATATATGATATATAACACTTGGTACAATAAATACTTGGCACTTTTATAGCCCAACTGTATGGTATAACTAACATTTGTGCTATGAAATGAACTTGATTTATTGTTAGTATAAGTTATAATTATAAATGCCCGATAAAATTTACAAGTATTAACATTATTCGAATATGATATAGCTAATATAATAATGTTAACAACTTATGATCTGATTAGAACATCCTTTATGTGTGGTTTCCAATTAGATAATAAAAAGAGTTTATATTATACTTATTTGAAATACCATTAGTGGATCTTCTAACATTGATATTTGTTGTTGTTATTGTTTAATTCCCACATTGATTTCCATCTTAAAGTTTTCATCAACTTTTTCTTCTTCTTCTATTATTATTGTTGTTGTTGTTGTTGTTGTTATTGTTGTATTGTTATTATTTATAATTTATACAATTAACCTCTATGATAAACTATTTATTATTTTAACACTCCTACACTTGAAAGAATACATCAATCTTTTGGTTGTGTCAACATGTCCGTTTTAATTTTTATCAATGTTATTGTGGAGTTGTAATTTCCATAAATTTATATGTATAAATTTGTATGAACATGGATAATTGATAATCTCGAGGTGAACTACTATTTTTATAATTTTATTTACCTAACACAATTAATTAATACATGTTGTCATCATAATTTTATAAAAATTTGATATAAGTCATGGATGTATCTAGATTCACTTTAAGGATTGTGGAGGATGAATTATTATAATGAGGTTCAGGGTTTTATTAATTTCACAACATTTATTCCCAGAAATTTTACTATAGACGGTATTAGGTGTTCATGCAGGAAGTGTCAAAATAAAAAGTATATGCATCCAAATATTATAATGATGTATCTTCTACATAGGGTTTGTGAAGAATTATCAGTGTTGATATGCACATAAAGAAGTATTTGTTTGTAATAAGAGTATGAGATAAAGGGTGGTAGGGTCAACTTCTAGTACTAGTTATGTGTATAAAGTTATAAATAATAACACTAATCCTTATAGGAATATGGTTATGGATGCAATGAGAATGAATCAAGGTAATGTTAGTCAATGTCCAATTATAAAAGAAAAACTTAATGCAAATGCAACTAGGTTTTTTTATTTGATGAAAGATTATAACAAACCATTATAGGATTGTTGCACGAACCACAGTAGATTATTAATCATAGCACAGATGTTCACCATCAAGTCAGATCACAGGTTGAGTGAGAGTGGTTATGATAAAATTATTGAATAGGCAAAAAGCATTTTGCTTAAAGGGAACAAGCTAAAAGAGAACTTTTATGTTGCGAAGTCCATGATGAAATCTCTTGGTTTAGGATACCAGAAAATGAACATATGCCATAACTTCTATATGTTATACTACCTTGAAAATACTGAACTGACTGAATGCATGACATGTGGACATTTCCGTTACAAACCGAGAACTGGCAGGGGCAAAATTCTAGTAGCATATAAAAAACTTAGACACTTTCCAATCACACCTAGATTGTGGAGGTTATTCATGTCACTAAGGATTGTTGAGTATATGACATGACACTAATCACATAATATGGTTGATGGAGTGATGTTACATCCTTCTAACGATGAAGTATGGAAACACTTTAATAGTATGCATCCTCACTTTTAGGTAAATCAAGAAACGTGCGTCTTGGGTTATGTACAAATGAATTCAACCTTTTTGGGTTATTTATTGCTCTTTATTCTTGCTAGCTAGTTATACTCAAGGTTTATAACTTGCCACCGGGAATGTGTATAAGGTTGAAGTTCATGTTTTTATCTACTATCATACCCGTTCTGAGTAGCCCAAACCAGAATATAGATATTAATTTTTTACTGTTGATTGATAAGTTGACACAGTTGTGGTCCTCCAGAACTTTGACCTATGATATATCTATGAAATAAAATTTTGTTATAAGGGTGGTTTTAATGTGGACTATCAATAATTTTCTAACTATGGAATGCTCTCTAGTTGCAGCATGTATGGGAAACTAGAATATTCATATTGTATGGAAAACAATAAAGCATTCACGCTAATAAAGAGAGGTAAAGCTTCTTCTTTTTTACTATCATTGTTGGTTTTTGCCATTGAATCACTGGTTTAAAAAGAACAAAAAGTATTTTTTTTATTGGTAGAGTTGAAAAGGATGTTCCATCCCCGTATCTTTTTAGTGAAAAATTACATGATGTTATATTAGAGTACAATGACATTTTATTTGATCTTCAATCAGGTAAGCAAAAGTTTCATGATTTTTATTTAACTTATAATTGGGAGCTTTCTTATTAGAGGATTAATCTCTTTTGCCATAATCTTGATATCATGCACATAAAAAAATAAAGTGTTTGAAAGCATTTTTAACATCATCATAGATATGAATGTGAAGATAAAGGAATACATCAAGGCTAAATTGGATATAACTTTGTTTTGTAATCATTAAAATATAAAGTTGGTTTTTGATAGGTCATGGATTGCAAAACCAAGAGCAAGTTTTTTATAAGAGAAAAACACACAATTACTAGTCTACAAATGGCTTAAGAGTCTATGTTTTCCTAATGGATATGCCTCAAACATATGAAGGTCGGTTAATACGGAGAAATGCAGATTATATGGAATGAAGAGTCATGACTGCCACATGTTTATGCAAACACACATTTTATTAGTTTATCGTGATTTGTTGCCAAAAAAGATGTAAAATGTACTCATGGAGATCAGTCATTTCTTTAGAAATATATACTCCACCAAGTTAAATGTCAATCATATTGAGAGGCTTGAAACAAATATCATCAATAGATTATGTAAATTTGAGATGATATTCTCTCCATTTTTTTTTACTCAATGGAGCATCTCCTTATATATCTACGATTTAAGGCAAAAGTTGGAGGACCGATCTAATATAAATGAATGTACCCATTCAAACTGTTATATATTACAATTGCAATGTAATTTATATATAAAAATATTTTTTTTCTTAATTGAAAATATTTGATTAATTCAATGCATGCACTTGTTCAATCTCAAGAAAAAGGTTAAGAATAAGGCACATGTTGAGGCTTTGATATGTGAGATATATATTATTGAGGAGATCTTAATATTTATCTTATACAATTTTGAATTTCATCTGAGAATGAGAATTAATCGCATTTCACGGCATGATGATGGCATTGAAGTGTCTTCTAATGGGAACTTGTCACTATTCTCCAATCCTGGATGACCCACACATGAAAATGTCATATGGGGAAGATATTTTTTGAAAATAGAGTTCAAACAAGCACATAATTATGTTCTATTTAACGATAATGAGCTGAGATCTTTTATTTAGTAAGCATAGATATGTATTACTAATTAAACTTTGTTAATAATATACTATTTATATATTGTAATATCATAAACTTATTATCACTTGCAGGCAATATCAATAATATTTATCGTCCAATAACTCACAACTGACTGAATCCTAAATCTTTTAATTATATGATGAACAATTTACCATATGGTTCTGAACACATGTAAGTATTATTACAAACTCATTATCACTTATAAAATTATTATATGTATGTCATTATATAATTATTGTTTACTGTTTATTGTTGTACATTATATACAAGGTTTATCAAATAGGAAGGAATGTTGTTAAGTTAATGTCTTCATTAAGCTTGGACTCTGAAAGAAAAGTTAAGTGTTATAATGAGTATTTTATCAATGGATATATGTTCTATACTGAAGAATATGAGCATGAAAAAAAGACATACAACAACGGTATTTGTATTAAGGGGTTGACTAGTAGTGACATAGAAGTTGACTCTTGTGGTAGATTAGAAGAGATCATCGACCTGCAATATCATAGTGAGAAAACTAGATTATTTTTTTTCAAATGTAATTAGTATAATAGACTGACAGAGGAATCAGAGTTAATCGTCACTATGATTTGGTCGAAATCAACTCAAAAATTAGACTTCACAACGTAAATAATATCTTTTTTTTCATAAGGTAATGTCAACAAGTTTATTACACACATACCCCTTCCTTTAGAAATAATTGATCAAGAGTTGATTGGTTATCCATTATAAAAATAAAAGGCAGGGTTGTGTCGAAGTTGTTAAAGATGAGAACAAAGATACAAGTGTGCGAGATGAAATCCTTTAAGTTAGTAAGTTTGTTAAACCATACCAAGTTGCTCTTTTGATTGATTTGGAAGAAAATTCAAATCTTCATGTTTTTTATATTAGTCTTGTTGATGTTGATATAGAGGAGTTAAATGTTGTTTTGAGCTATAACAGATAAGTAAATGTTGATGAAGATGATGATGACATCCACATTGAAGATTATGACAAAGGTAATTACCGTTCAAATGATGGAAAAAAAATCTTTCTAATTATTTGAATGAAGCAATGTGTAAAATATTTTTTTTCATGTAAATATATTATGGATGATATATTTTATAACATGAAATATTTATTTTATAAGTTTTTATTGTTTAAGTATTGTTGTTATTGTTTTGTGCGATGGACAGTTTGTAATTTAAGTGTTTGCAAGAAGGTAAATAAGCAATACAAACATAATCTTTCTTGCACGTTGCACTATCACCAACATCTATACTGACGGTTACAATCTGTCTACCTTTCACAGCTGATTTATTGGAAATGCCACAATTATCGTTAATGACTTTGCAGATGAATTACAGTCTATTAGCATTTTATAGTAGCCTTACTGGAAATGCTACAATCATCATTAATGACTTTGCATATGAACTACAGTCTATTGGCATTTCATAGTAGCCTTACTGCAAATGCCACAATCATCACTAATGATTTTGTGCATGGATTTAGTTCATCGATATTTTACAGTAACTTCACTAGAAATGACATAATCATCACTGATGACTTTACGCATGGATTAAGTCCGTCGATATTTTATAGAGGGTGGTGGAAATGACACAATCACTAATGACTTGGCAGACAAAATCACATTTGTTACCATGTTTTAGCAGTAACTAGGTAACATTGAAAACAATACAATATTTTTTTTAAAAAAATTATGTTTCAAATCTAATTTCTCACTGTGAAAGTAGGTTGCATGATTTTTTGTATGAATTATAAAAAAAGAAAAAAAAACACATGAGAGATAATGGTCTCTAAAGCTGGAACACGTGGTGGTTTGGAGGGATTTCAAACCGCTATACATCCTGACATATATATGGTCATAATATCTTAAGCAGGTGACATCTAAGCAGTTTACACAATGCTCAATGTCTAGTGCTAGTAACCAGAACCAGCCAATTCATGGTTTAATGACAATGTATACCAACAACTCCATTCTGTTTGCTATACATGCGAATCAAATAGTAAGATTAATTTAAATAAAATATATCATTAAATAATTTGTTGTTACTTAATTAATTTTTTTTCTTACAGGCTACGTCTCTTGGACGTGAGCTAAGCCCAATGAAGTTGAAAGTTGAGATGCATATGAGGAGTCAAGACTGCCAAAATAGGGTGCAACAGTTTGTTGATAACCATGCTCAACACTTTGTAGTATATTTGTTCAATTTTTTTTATTTTACAAGTTATTATTTTTATTGAATTGAATATGATGATTTTTTATTTTATTTTCAAGAGACCTATAATAGCCAGTTAAGGGAGAAATATGGGGATGATTTTTTGACCCATCTAGATTTGTGAATGGAGGTAGGATTGTTTGGTGGACCCGATAAAAATCAAGTGTATAGGCTTTCTAACACTATAGCCGAGAACTTATAGGCGACCCATAATGTTTTAACCATTAAGAGCTCCCAAACAGTATCAAGTACCCAATCCAAAAAGTTTGTGGCCTTACAACAACACACAGCTCATCTCACTGAAAACTACGAGCAACTGTCTGCGAATTATGAACAACACACGGCTCATCTCATCCAAAAACACAAGCAACTCTCGACAAATTATAAATAAATTTGTGAAATATTTATGAACATGGCATCACTGAGTGGTGATACATGTGCACCTTCTTTTTGACTGTATAACAACCAACCTCCTCCAGCTTCGTTATTGCGCTAGTTTAATACTTTTTTGAAATATATTGAATTTATAATGAATATTATTTAACTTTATTTTTTTGTTTATGATGTTTAATAAAATTTTATTTACATAATTGATTTTTTTACTATTAATTTATCTAATGTTATATTAGATATTCTAAATAATTTTTTTAAAAAACAAATATAAAAATACCCACCGAGGGATTTATAGACGGAATGTATCCGTCAACATATGACAGAGAGCAGGAAATGCCACCATCACTTATGAATTTACAGAAGGATAACGTTCGTCGGCATTTCACAATAGTTTGATGCAAATGCCATAATAATTGATGAATTTAAAAACGGATAAAGTCTATCGGCATTTCACAGAATGGTGAAAATGCCAGATTCACTGACAAATTTACAGAAAGATACCATCCATCGGTATTTAATCGGGAGCTGAAAAATATTTACTAAATATGCCACAATCACCGCTGAAAGAAATCCGTCAGTGTATTTGAAGTAAGAAATTTTTTTAGCACATAATTTCCTTCTATAAAATCATCGATAATATTTTTTTTTGTTACCGACAAACATGGTGATGACATTCAGTATTACCGATGAACGATATGCTGATGCACGTTTGCTGTCGGTGATTTAATAGGTAAAAAAATTATTAACTAATTCTGAATCTTATACTAATAGAATTTTATCTATCGATAAAATTGATAAAATTATGAAATCTTGTAGTGATTATTTTGAATATATTTAAAGTAAAATAAAAATAAAAATAAAAATAATTGCAAGTGAAAGGTTATCAACTTCTGAAAATGAATTTTTTTGCACACGTGCTTACGTAAAAAAAGAAGAAGTGGGGATAGCATAATTCTATGAAATAAAACTAATGGGTGGAAAGCCACTAAATAAAGGCAAAGAATTTAACGCGCTATTGTGAAACTAGTAGAGATAAAATAAAATAAATAATGTAAATAGTAACCATCATACAAAACCTAGAGCAAAAACAGAAGACGATGGAGAAGTAGTTAAGAGCATACCCTTGGGGGCTGGTTGCAGATGAGTGAGGAGATATTACGGTGGCTATTAGTGTATTTCTTAGGTTGAGGGGGAGGTGTGTGAATAATATTATATCACTTGATTCAAAATGAATTTAGAAATCTTCTATTCTGGAACTAAAATCAAATGGCTATAAAATTTTAAGAAATATACAATATATTAAATTTAAGTTCTTAATTATTCTTATTTTTTAAATATATAATATTGTATCACTTGATTTGATAATTTTATTTAAAAGAGGTTTAACTGAAAAATATCAAGGGTTCAAATAATAATAATTCAATTTCTATACTATCATAAATTCTTTTACCAACTTGAAGGATTTTGATATAGATTGATAAGCATAAGAAATGTTTTTATTTTATTTTATATTCCATCCCAAAATATTCAATAAGCATTTAAAATATTTAAAACCTATGATATGAGTTTTCAATTGGTTTAAGTAAAAATACTTTAAATTAAAACTATATTAAAAAATTGTGATTTAAAGTTTCTAGTTAAAAAAGCTTCTCATGATTTTATTTTTTTTCAACTTGATATTAATGTCTTAATTTTTTTCATTTTTACCTACATGTATGACAAGAGGAAACGACTACACGTGTTAATTTTTTATTTGATTTCAAAGTATATATTATTGGTTAATTAAGACTGTAAATTATTAATTTAAACATAAACAATTCATATATCATAACCATATAACACTTAAAATTGCATCCGTTTTACTATCTATCGTATATAGATTGAGTCTCATGATTTATCATTATCATATGAGTCTCCTAAATTTATAATTTGATTAATTTTTTAAACATTATCTATATTAAGCAGTGCCACGCGTCCATTCATTAATCTGTCTAGTTTGTACGTGATTTCCACTTGCTCATTAATTCTTTCCCAAAAGATTGATAAGTCTTGACGGACAGCCATGCGGGTGGTGTACGTGTCACCGCGAGCCGGGATGAATTTTTTTAATGTAGAAAATAATATTCAAGTGTTATTTATTGATGTCTTTTAAATAAGAAGAAAAAATCTGCAATTTGAGTTATTGATCTGTTTATTGGTGCACATTTCTTAAAATTTTATTACCATTTGATTTTAGTTTTAGAATATAACATTTCTAAATTCAATTTGAATCAATAAAAAAAATTAAATATTAGTGCTCGGTTGGGAAATAAATAAAATGCTAAAAAACTAAAGAATTATGCTATTTTTTAAGGATGTAGATCTGTATTAATAGTGTTTAAAAACTATAAAAAAATCTAAATAAATATAATTATATTATTATAGAACACATAATTGAGATTATAATAATATAATTAAATAACTTTAAAAAATAATTGTACAAGAATAAACAAAAATCAAAATTATATAGAAACTATAATGATAACATTATAAATATAATAAAAAGATTTCAATAAAACAAAACCAACAACATCAAAAAAATAGTAAACAATAAACAAAATAAATTACATAATTAATTTAAAAATATCGAGGCTCATTTGTCTTTGAGTTACTAGTGTAGCCTACTCCAATTATAATTTATGATCTTATTTTATATAATTGAAATTGTTTTGTTAAAATCTTTTAATAATATCAAAGATATTATCATCTAAATTTAAAAATATCTTTAAGATCTTATTTTTTTTCTTTCTCTTTTTCTCTTGTTTTTTTTATCAAATTTTATGTCTAATAATTTTATGAACTATGAAAATTACAAGTAATAAATATAATTCATAAATTATAAATATCATCTATATCTCTTGAGACTTTATTATTTTTCTAAATATATTTTACATTATATTATTTTATCATATTTTAGCACGATGGAGTAAAAACACTCTAATGTAGATTGTTCTAATATATGTTTCCCTCTAATGTTATAGGTATTATTTATTAAAGAAAAATTATAATCAACTAATACATATTAAAAATATCAAAAAATTATCTTAATTAAAAAATTTAAATTATTAAGTAAGGTCTCATAATATAATTTATATTATTTTTAATATACTTTTAAAATAAAAAGCTTTTTAGACTTGAAAGTTATATATATTCATTTTATGTCGACTCAAAAGTTCAAACTATTAAGTGATGTTTCATAATATGATTTATGTTATTGTCTGACACATTTTTCAAGTAAAAACTTTTTAGATTTGAAATTTGCATGTGTTTATTTTACTTTGTACTTAATTTTTATTAAATAAATAGAGATTGTGAAAGTTTTTTGAATTTGAAACTTATACATGTCCATTTTATCTCAACTCAAAAATTTAAACTATTAGATAAAATTCAATATATAATTTATATTATTTTCTAACACATCCCTTGAGTGAAAAAATTTTGGGTTTGAAACTTGTATTTACTCATTTTACTTTATATTTTATTTTTATCAAATAAATAGAAATAATAAAATTCAAACTTGTGGTCATTTGGTCATCAAAGTTTTGATATTATATTAAAAAATTATCTCAACTTAAAAGTTTAAACTATTAAATAAAATCTTATAATATAATTTATATTATTATTTAATAAAAAATAACAAAGCATTCTGATAGGAATACAAAACCACTAAATGTAAGTACAAAGGATAATTATGTAATTATAAATTTAAATTATTTGAAATAATTAAAATTATTATTTTTTAATTTATTTTTAATATTAATATATTAAAACAATTTAAAAATTTTAAGAAATTAATTTTAAAAAACTTAAAAATGTGCGAAACTTTGGTTAAGACGGGAGGTTAAATATGATTTTAGAGTGTATTTATTTTTTGATTAAAAAATATTTTTGAAAATTTTTAAAATTTTTTAGTTTTAATTATTTTTTTATATTTTAAATTATTTTAATCTACTAATTAAAAAAAATAGAACACATATTATTTTAATATACTGTCCACCATTAATTCTTCCCTCTCTCTGCCTCCCAGAATCTCTCTTTCTTCCGTGTTTCTTTCCATTTCCATTTTTAATTTCTTTGATTACATCGAGAGAGATTGGCTCTGCTTGTGTGACCCGTATTGACGTCACCCAGCATGAGAGACCTACAGCTGACCCAGGTGGCGGGCACCCGGCAATCCCCTCTGGCCATGGTTTACACCGATGACATGATGGAGGATGTTAGGCTTCTTGATTCCTGTGAAAGCCGGGACGATCATAATGACGGTTCGCATGCAATTGTGATTGGAGAAGATGGGTTTAAGCGAATTCAAGTGAGAGTTACAGGGATGACTTGTGCTGCTTGTTCCAATTCTGTTGAATCAGCATTGAAGAGTGTTCATGGGGTTTTCAGAGCTTCTGTTGCTTTGCTTCAAAATAAAGCTGACGTCGTATTCGACCCTGCTTTGGTTAAGGTAGGTTGGTATTGGTGGTGATGGCTAATTGAATTTTGATTTTGGTGCCTCGTTGTGAATTAGGAGATGTATGTTTTTGTTACCTTTTTTTGTTTTTTTTTAAATTCGTAGCTTCTTATAATTTAGTTAGTAACTTTGATTTTGTGTTGGTTATTTTGAAATTTTGTTTTGGTATATCTTTAGTTACTGGTTTATGGTGCTGAGATGGATCGTACATTAGTTCTAAATATGAAGAAGTTCTATTTTTCAGCTTGTGTTTTTTTTTCTTTTAATTATTATAGCTGATGATGGATTGGAAGTTGTTTTTATAGCATGGTGTTTTGAGCTGAATTATTAGCTGTTCAAAGTTTTTAAAACTGCTGTACTTTGACTTTTAAGCACGAGGTTGGTTTTCTGATCGATGTTGAGTTCGTATGATTTTGAACATGGTAATTTTCTTTTATATGCATTTATGGATCATTGGACAGACTTTTATTGAGGAATTTCTTTATGGTTATAGTGCTTCTGATGTTAGAAGAGATCTAAGAAGACTTATTAGTCCTACATTGAGAGGTATGCGTTGACATTGTTATTGATAAGGCCGAACAACTGGGCATATACGATATTACCAGTTACTCGGGATGCATTCTAGTTAAAGATTTCTTGCTCCTGCATTTCTGTGCATGGATACACTCAGAAAGTTTGACTTTGAAATTCTGTGTCCCTATTTCTGGTTAAATTTCTTGCTGTGGTGTGGGGATTTGGTAAAATGAAATCTTCAGGTACTCCAAAAACCCCCATACTTGATTGCAATGCTTCAACTAGATTTGATTAAATTAAATCAAATCAAATTATCTATGCGAATTACTTGATAGCAGTGCTTCAACTATATTTGATTTATGAATTTCAAGGTTATGTATTTGTTGCTTATGAAAATGAGTTTCCACAGTTGCTTAAAGATAACTTGACAACGGGTTCTCTGAGATGTTTATAACTTTATATTACTATTGAGAGATTTATCTCACATGGTTTCCTTCTCTGTAATGGCTTAAAAAACTGCATGGGCTATTACGTTGCATGGCATAATTGCTGTTTACATAAATTTACTGGAGTATTTTATAATGTCTTAATTCAGGACGATGATATCAAGAATGCAATTGAGGATGCAGGTTTTGAAGCAGAGATTCTATCTGAACCTAGTATATTAAAAACAAAGCCAAATGGAACCCTTTTGGGGCAATTCACAATTGGAGGTATGACCTGTGCAGCCTGTGTGAACTCTGTTGAAGGCATTTTGAGAAATCATCCTGGTGTCAAAAGGGCTGTGGTGGCATTGGCTACTTCTTTAGGGGAAGTTGAGTATGACCCTACTGTAATTAGCAAAGATGATATAGTGAATGTTATTGAAGATGCAGGCTTTGATGCATCTCTTGTACAGAGTAGTCAACAGGATAAAATATTACTAGGAGTTGCTGGGATATTCAGTGAGATGGATGTGCAGCTTTTAGAGGGAATACTGATAATGCTTAAAGGAGTACGGCAATTCCGTTACAACCAGTTATCCAGTGAACTAGAAGTTCTCTTTGACCCTGAAGTTGTAGGTTCTAGATCCTTGGTTGATGGAGTTGAGGGAGGGAGCAATGGGAAGTTCAAATTACATGTCATTAACCCTTACTCAAGAATGACTTCTAAGGATGTTGGAGAAATTTCTGTTATGTTTCGACTTTTCATTTCCAGCCTATTTCTTAGTGTGAGTATTTTTTTAACATGCTAATGGTTTTGATTACCTCTTCAACATGAAATTCCTAATGTTTTTTTTTTTTCACGAGTATTCGTGTGGGGGTTGTTGAATGCGTTGATGTTAGTTTACAATTGGTTTCATTATCTCTGCTGCTTGCATGCACAAGTTTGCACTATACACTTTCCTGGTTTCTTCCAAGGACTGAGGATAATTGAGAAGGCATTTTGTATTCATGCATTCTTCTGGGAATCTTGCTACCATGACATCTTCTCTTAGTATACTTGAAAAGCCCATGTAGGCATCTCTTTGTTTCTTTGTTAGTCTTTTTTTATTGTTTATCATTGTATTCATCATTAGCATTTGATGAATTGGATCCAGATTCCCATCTTTTTCATGCGAGTAATTTGTCCTCACATACCACTGCTGTATTCCTTGCTACTATGGCGCTGTGGACCCTTCCTAATGGGTGATTGGTTAAAGTGGGCACTGGTGAGTGTTGTTCAATTTGTAATTGGGAAGCGGTTCTATGTGGCTGCTGGTAGAGCCCTTCAAAATGGTTCAACCAACATGGATGTTTTAGTTGCGTTGGGAACTTCAGCCTCTTACTTCTACTCTGTTTGTGCGCTACTATATGGTGCAGTCACTGGCTTTTGGTCCCCAACATACTTTGAAACAAGTTCCATGCTGATAACATTTGTATTGTTGGGAAAGTATTTGGAGTGCCTTGCCAAGGGAAAAACGTCAGATGCCATCAAGAAGCTAGTACAACTTGCTCCAGCAACAGCACTGCTGGTTGTCAAAGACAAAGGTATTTTTTTTTAGCTTTTCTTTTTTTAACCTCTTGTTCTTGAGATATGGTTCGGAATTATCTCTTTCAAAATTTTCTAAATATACCTATCACCAATATCGAAATATAGATAATTTCCTGTCAATCTTAGTCAGGCTAAAAAAGTAATAATAAAGAAAACCAAACCATTGAATAACTAAGCAGATGTTAGTTCATATTCTAGGTGGAAAGAGCATTGGAGAAAGGGAGATAGATTCATTACTTATTCAGCCTGGTGACATATTAAAAGTTCCTCCTGGTACCAAAGTTCCTGCAGATGGTGTTGTTGTATGGGGTTCAAGTCATGTTAATGAAAGCATGATAACTGGTGAATCTGCTCCTGTTCTGAAGGAAGCTAGTTCATCAGTTATTGGCGGTACAATAAATTTACATGGTGCTCTTCACATACAAGCTACTAAAGTAGGATCAGAAGCTGTATTGAGCCAGATAATTAGTTTGGTTGAGACAGCGCAGATGTCCAAAGCTCCAATACAGAAATTTGCAGATTATGTAAGTAGCATTTATGCGTGTTAATTTTCTTTATTATTATTATTATTGTCCTTCGGCCAGAAAAATTTCATGGGAATTTGACTTATGCTTTGGGAAGAACCGCAGTTCCTGTTGCTTGCCTATGCATCTTATCTAAATGAGTTTTGGTGCATTAAGTAAACCGTACCTTTGTTAAACACTTGTTTTCTGTTGCTAAGATATCAATTATAATACGTGTCATTATTAAATTGTTGATCCATATTATTTTTTGCCAGATATATGCTATGCATTAGCTTAGTTGTCCCTTATTTTGATGAACAAAAGGTCTGCTTGCAATTTTGTTTAAAATTGGAGCGAGTTTATTGGGATGTAAAGACATAAGTATGATCAGAATATAAACAACCTTTAAGATTGCCATTTTTCCTTACTGGAATATTTTATGGTTCTTGTTTCTGTTGGCTGTTTTTACAGATATGGATTATGTATTACTTGATATAACATAACTGGGACAGTGCCTTAGGGTTCAATCAACTTCTTAAACCTTGTAAACAAGTTTGTCTTTATCTGTTCCACTCTACTGTATTACAGGTATTGCTAGGTCTTGGATAGAATTAAACCAACAGGATGTTTTAGCTCGTTTGGTTTACATTACCAGCCAAAACCATCACACTTGTGTCTTGTTTTGTCTGCATATCCAAGTTCATTTCTTTCTGGCCACTCTTTTTTCTACAAGTCCGCAAGAATTGCTGCTATTATGCATATGGATAGAATGCACTCAGATGCTCGTACTTCTATATTCTTCTTATCTTAGATATTTTTATGAGTTGCAGGTGGCAAGCATTTTTGTTCCTACAGTTGTTGGATTGGCTCTAGTCACATTGTTTAGCTGGTAATTTCATGGCTTGTTTTGCTTTGTTGATGTGGTATCTTATATATACATTTATTGATAACTTTGTAGTTGTATTCATAACTTTTGGTTAAATATTTTCTGTAATGTTTTGCAGGTACATTAGTGGAATTTCTGGAGCTTACCCGGAAGAATGGCTTCCAGAAAATGGCAATTACTTTGTTTTTTCCTTGATGTTTTCGATTTCAGTGGTGGTGATTGCATGTCCATGTGCACTTGGTCTGGCAACACCAACTGCTGTCATGGTTGCTACTGGGGTTGGTGCTAACCATGGTGTGCTGATAAAAGGAGGAGATGCTTTGGAAAGGGCTCAGAAGATTAAGTATGTGATATTGGATAAAACAGGTACACTAACCCAGGGAAAAGCCACAGTAACTGATGTAAAAGTTTTCACTGGAATGGGTCGTGGAGAATTTCTCAGATGGGTGGCTTCTGCAGAGGTGATTCTTTTTTCCTTCTGACAAAAGTATATTTGAATGTGTGCATACACATTCTATCAGAGCTCGGTTGGTAATGTCTTTGGTGTCTATTTATGGTTTCAAAGTTAGTGCCTTTTAGGGGGTGGTACAGAAATGACCCATAATTTAGAAGTAAAGGAATATATGGCATAATGTATCGTGTGACATGCTAGCCATATTAGGTATCAAAGGAAATCACCCCCTCCTCCCCCCATTCTTCTTTATAATTATTAAAAAAATATGAAGGCAATGTCTGATTCCCCATTACCCTGTTCACATGTCTCAGGCTAGCAGTGAACATCCATTGGCAAAAGCAATTGTGGAACATGCACGCCATTTCCATTCCTTTGATGAACCTCCTGCAACTATTGATGGCCAAACCCCCAGCAAAGGGTCTACAATCTCTGGGTGGCTTCTTGATGTCTCAGACTTCTTGGCTCATCCTGGAAGTGGTGTGAAGTGCTTCATTGATGGAAAACGAATTTTGGTGAGTTCTTTGGCATAAACCTGTCACATATATTGCAGCTTTAATCTCTAGAAAGATGTTCAAACATGTCTGGGAATACTCATAGGACTGTATCCTTAACAGGTTGGTAACCGGAAACTGATGACTGAAAGTGGAATTGCCATTCCAGACCAAGTAGAAAATTTTGTAGTAGAGCTCGAAGAAAGTGCAAAGACAGGTGTCCTTGTTGCATTTGATGACAACATAATTGGTATTTTGGGGATTGCAGATCCATTAAAGAGAGAAGCTGCTGTAGTAATTGAGGGCCTTCTGAAAATGGGTGTCAAACCAGTCATGGTGACGGGGGATAATTGGAGGACAGCACGTGCAGTTGCTAAGGAGGTTTGTATTATTAACTATAACTCCTCACAAAGCCTATTCATTTGAATATCAATGCGTTGCAATTTTTTTTCTTTTCTTCTTTGATTTTCTTTCTATTAATGTTTTTTTTTTTTAATTTCATCATTCGGTTTTTATTGAGTTATCATACTCTCATCACTTGGATACTAAGTTTGACAAGTTAACCTGGTTGATTCAAGTTTTTTTTTCTTAATTAACTTTTTTTTCAATTTCATTATTTAATATTCGGTTGATTGAGAATAAAATCTCATGATTTGTTTTGTTACTTTCTATTATGTTATTTCAACTTCATGACCCGAGAATAGTGCATAACGGGTTAACCCGAGTTGATTGGAGTCATTTTTTGTATCATTTTTTAATTGAATTTTTTTGTCAATTTCATCATTTAACACTGGGTCAATTAGTAATTGAGCTTCATAATTTTTTTATTTGTTTTCTATGAGGATATCTTGGTTTTAAGATTAAGGTCATGTGTTTTGGTATTTTAACTCCAGTTAAATCGGATTGTTTTTTTATTTTCTTTCTAAAAGGTTATTTTGGTCTCATGACTCGAGTCACAAGTCTTTCAACATTAAGTTTGCTTTTTATTGGGTTATTTTCATCTCATAACTCAGATCGCGAGTTTAGTAAGTTAATCTAGTGGACTCAGTTATTTTTCTTCTTCTTTTTAATTGATTTTTTTCTCTAATTTCATCATTTAATATCGTGTTTAATTGGAAATTAGGCTTCATGATTTGTTTTGATTTGTCTTATCAAGTTATTTCTATCTCACAACCTGATAATAGTGCATAATAGGTTAACCCAAGTTGACTTGACTCTCTTTTTGGGTCATTTTCTTAATTAGAATTTTTTATAAATTTCATTTTTTAATTGGGTCTAACAAAGGTTATTGAAATTGAGTTTTATAATTTGTTTTGATTTACTCTCTATATGGTTATTTCAATCTAATGACTAAAGTCGTGAATTTGAAAGGTTAAATCAAGTAATTTTTATTTTATTTTTTCTATGAGGTTTCTAGGTTTGATTATCTGGATTATAAGTTTAGTTGATTGACTCATGTTTTTTTTAATTTCATTCTTCAACATTTGGGTGAATTAAGGATTGTAATTTATTTCGATTTGCTTTACATAGGGTTATTTTGGTCTTATGACCTAGGCTGGTTTGACAAGTTAACTTGGGTCATTTTTTAAGGTCATTTTTAATATTTTTTTCAATTGCATCTTTCAGTATTGAGTTGATTGAGAATTATGCTTCATAATTTATTTTGATTTACTTTATATGGAGTTATCATAGGCTCATAATTCATGTCACGGATTTAACATATTAACCTAGGTTGACTTAAGTCAATCCAATAAGTTGTTATCCTAATATTAAAAAAAAAAATCATCTTGAATTTTTTAGTAAAACCATGTTTTTACGGGTTGTATGAGTTGTTTTGGACTTACAAAATTAACATGGTTATATTAGGTCAACCTTCACCCAATTTAATTTTTTTTTGCTGAAAAAAACATTAGCAACATTTTATCAGTTTTTTTTTTTATGTTCAACAAAAATTTGAATCAATCTATAGTGTAGCGCTGGTCAATAATGTAGTAATTTATATGCTGTCTCGCCCATAAACTTTATCCAGAAACTTTGGTAGCGGTACCTACTATTTCCACGAAGGACAATCTATTTTCACACAATTATATACAGTTTGTGAACTCATGACTGAATTGAATGCAATAATCACCTTTTTGGTGTCCACTCTTTCATAAAAGGAGACACCAACTTTCTGGTAATAGAAAAAACCCTATTTATATATCCTGGTTCTGATCTATCTTTTACGTTTCTCTTAATTCCACCAAGACAAATAGAATCTCAAAATCCTTTGACGTTCTGCTGTGACTGTTTCGTTTTTATCTTTACCAACATATTATTTTTCTATACTTCTCATGAAGTGAATTTTGTATTATGACATGTTTTATAACAGTTTTTAGCAGTGATTTTACAGTTGATGATGATGTGTTTAGTAACCCAAATGAAACAACAGATAGATTCTTAGTTTTGTTGATTAAGTAACTGTTGGTTGCTGGCATCATTTATTGCTCATTCCCTCGCATTTGTGCTGTTATTGATAGGTCTCTTTTTGAAACAAAGCGCTCCCTTACTAGCTTTGTGTTGGTCATTGTTATTATGCTAAATGGCTCCTTATATGCTGATTTTAGTTTAACCTTGCTTGCTCGTAGGACAAAAACAAACTATTGTGATTTTTCTTTGTGAAAAGAAAATATCGATTTACATTGGGTGGTCTTTTTTTTTGGCAACAAAAATAAATTCAGGTTTTCCTTGTATTGTTTGAAAGGTTTGTGATATATATATATATATAAAAAAAAAAAACTAAAAAGTCTTGAAGTACTTTTTCGCTGAGCAGGTGGGCATTCAAGATGTTAGGGCTGAAGTAATGCCAGCTGGCAAAGCCGATGTTATCCAGTCTTTTCAAAAGGATGGAAGCATTGTAGCAATGGTGGGTGATGGCATCAATGACTCTCCTGCTCTTGCTGCTGCAGATGTTGGCATGGCTATTGGTGCGGGGACAGATATTGCCATAGAAGCTGCTGACTATGTCTTGATGAGGAATAACTTGGAGGATGTAATCACAGCCATTGATCTCTCAAGAAAAACCTTTTCTCGCATTAGATTGAATTATATTTTTGCCATGGCTTACAATGTGATCGCAATACCTATTGCTGCTGGGATGTTCTTTCCTTCGCTAGGGATCATGTTGCCACCATGGGTAGCCGGTGCTTGCATGGCTCTTTCATCTGTAAGTGTTGTATGCTCGTCTTTACTTCTTAGAAGATATAGAAAACCCAGACTTACCACCATCTTGGAATTAACTGTAGATTAGAAGGAGAAAAAAATAAAAACTCTAGGTTTCATTCAAATCTGTAGGAAATAAATAATTAAAAATGTAGATGAGGTGGAGAACGAAGCATGAAACTTGCAATCTTGTATGTATTTGTTACTTTCTTTCACAACTTACACACTGAGGGGCTGCAATTTTATCACCCAAAAATATGAATGTGATTGTATAATATCATCATTGTTGTGTTTTCTTGTGGTTTTCCCTTTCATTGAGAAGGGCTTGGTTACCCCCTCTCGTTTTTAGTACTTTGTGACAGTTTATTAGTGTGAAAACAATTTTAGTTTTTGGAAATTAAAAGATAAGTATTGGAAAATATAGATGGAGGGACCTAGTTCACATCTTCCTTTCGGAATTTCTATTTGCAAGACTTGATCAGGATTGCTGCCTTGCTGGAAACCGGAAACCTTGGATTTTGAAGTTGGAGCTAGGCTTTATTCTTGGTCTTTATGGCGCAATGGCAGCTTGCCTTCAAACAGAACATATGAATCGGCTATGGGATATATATATGAAGATATTGCTGCATATTTTCATTTTCATGTGTTGTTTCTTGCTGATTCATTAATGATAGATTAAGGTCAAAGCTCCAAAACTGGCAACGTAACAGGAAGGTGAAAGATCTCGCTCACCAAGGCCTGATGCCTGGAAATGGAGATACTTGAGCAAAGCCACAACTGAACTAGTGAAAAGAAAAGGTGACATGGAAAATATAAATCTGGTACTGGACGTGGTAAGCTGAAAGATAAACGAAGGATTGTTCATGGTCTTACTGTTTGCGTGGGCTCATTTAATTTAGGTGAAGTGTTTGATTCGAATTTAATTAATAAATAAGTTGAATTTATATATTTAGGAGGTAAAATTTAATTTATTTTGTTTTCTATATTATCCTTTTTATCTTTATCTTGTTTCTTTAAAAAAAAATTAACAAAAAAGATGAGTATTTTTTTAAAAAATAGTTTTAAGATTAATTTTGTTTCAGAAATATAAATGAGAGGAGTTAATATCTTATTTATTTTTAGAAATTAAATTTCATTTGATTCAAACGTGCTGAGTATAAACTTGTGCCCATGTATTCATGGTTTCTTCTCGAGATTGATTTGTTTGTTTGTTTTTGATTTGCAGTGTAACCGTTTATTATGGCAAGTAATCAAGGAATGTGGCTTTTTATCTAACAAGACATGGTAATATAAGGTGTCTTATCTTAACAAATAAAAGAAAAGAGATAGACGAAAGGAATGAATTTAACGTGATTGAAAATTTCTTTTTTAATTTAATGCAATCGCAAAAAAAAAAAAAAACGAAAAAAAGAATGACAATCATACCGTGCATTCACTGAATGATCGAAAGAATTATAAAATAGGTATGCAAACTACGAAATTGGACGTTAAATATGATTGTTTTGTGGAAAGTATTTTTTAGAAATTCTTTTTTCTATTTTTCAGTGTAAAATAAATTAACATAAAATCTATTTCAGCCCATCTTTAAATAGTATTAATATATATATATATATTAAATAAAAAAAAATTATTAATTCTTCTAGTACTAGAATAACCACCGAAATATAAATTATAATAATAACTATTTTCATATCACCTTTATACATTTATGTTATTGTATTTTATATTAAAACTCAAAATAAACAAACAGCTTTAACAGTCCGCTAAGTTCATTTGGTCACAACTATAATATTTGAAAAATAATATCTAAAATGTTAGGGAGGAGAACTTACTATATGGTAAAAAAAAGATACTTTAAATATATTAAAAAATAAATTGGTCATTTATTTTTTTAATAATGGGAGTTATCAATAAAAATTTATTATTTTTCATTCATATCTTTTTCAAAAACAAAACACATACTAAATATAAAGCACCATAAAAAAAAAAAAAAGCGAAGCAAACTTATCCCTTTATAATAGCAAGTTTTAAATATCATATTGAATCCTCAACAGTATATGGTTGACATTTGAGATTATGGTTAAAGTTATGTTATTTTTCTGAAAAGTGATTTTTTTTGAAAAATAATTTTCAGAAAAGCACTTTCTAAACTTTTTTATGTTTGTTTGTTATCAAAAAAGTTGATTAATGAAAAATATTTTTCATTCAAAGAAAAATTTGATTTGATTTCCAGAAAAGTGTTTTTCTATAAAATTTAAAGGGAAAACATATTTTGAAAATTATAAAAAATTTAGAAATATCATATTATTTACTGATTATATCAAATTTGATCCTCAAACTTTTAATTGCTATATATATATATTTTTTTTGAATATTTATTTTTCAATTTCATCTCTTAACATTTAATTTTTATATTAACTTTGATCCCTATTTTTATAATTGTTATTTATTTTTTCCTTATCATTTTTTTATTAAAATTTTTTATTTATCAAATTTGGTCCTCATTCTTTTAATCATTACTTATTTTATTTGAAATAATCTATGAAATGTTAATTATAATTATTTTAATTTCTTCATCTTTTATTTTTTTTATTTTTTAGATTTGATCTCTATTATTTTGATTATTATTTATTTTATTTGAGATAATTTATGAAGTTATTTTTTTTAATTTCATTCTCATTCAACCTTTTAATTTGTAAGATTTGTTTCTTATTATTTTAATAAACTTGAGAAAAATAAAACATCAATAAGTTATTTTTCAGCTCATTTTCCATGACATAACCAAATACTGAAAAGTATTTTTCAATTTATTTTCTATTATACTACCAAACATCAGAAAATAATTTACTTTTCCAAAATTTACTTTCCTGGAATTCACTTTCAAAAAAAAAATTACTTTTCAACAAATAAATAGGGTGTAAGTATCTATTTTGTAATGTGATAGTTTTTGTTTTTTAAATTATTTTTTATTTTAAAAAATATTAAATTAACATTTTTTAAGTAATTTTTATAGTTGTAATATATTAATATTTAAAAAATTAATATATTTTCAATGAAAAACACTTTTAAAAAAATAACACACCACGTTACAAACTAATAGTAAGAGTCCCGCCGAGAGTTAATATGGTTATTAACTAAAGTTAATATGGTTATTAACTAAGTGTAGTATTTGTGTGACAATTATTAATACTTTGCAGAATTGCTGCATAGTTTAAATTCCATGAATTATATTTTGGAGAATCACCGAATACTAAAGCAAAAGGTTCCAAAATTATTATTTAAATTTGAATGTTGGGGTCAAGAAACAACCTATAAAATAAAATATTTTTTGTTTGAAAATATATTAAAATATTAGTTTTTTATTTTTAATATTAGTATATTAAAATAATAAAAAACCATTAAAAATATTAATTTAAAAATAAAATAAAAATTAATTTTTTAAATATATCCAACCGCATAAACAACTACACTACAAAATCATGAATTGATGGTTGTTGTAAGTGGTGAGTACAATCTTGACATGAAGTCCACAGTACCATGCCACCCCAAATATGCTGAGTAAAGTTGGTCTCAGGATTGATTTGGTTAAGTATTCTAGTTATATGGAATATCAGCAAACTCAAGAAAATTAAAAAAATATTTAAAATCTTTATATTATATATAAAAAATTAATAAATAATATATGTGGATATAGATTATTTTAAAAAATAATTGAAAAAATCTTTTTATTTTATATTAAAAATATATTATTATTTCTTTTTAAATTAAAGTATTTAAATAAAAAACGTTTATTACCTCACATTAAAAAAACATAATTTTTTTATAAATATAGTATATATATATATAGAAAAAATAAAAACTTCTCATGATATTTATACAATAAATTTTGATATTGATCAGTAATCAATAAAAAAAAAGTGATAAATTTGTGAGTATAAAATTGAGCAAAGTAAGAGAAAAATATTTGATTGTCCTCTGTATCTTTTGCCTTCGTTAATAATTTGTTTTTATTCATCCTTTAACTAAAACCACTATTTTTTATTTTTTGTTTTGTCCATCCCATGGCTAAAACCACAACTCCTTCGATAAGGTTCACATAGAACATATGTTTTGTTCAAACCCACCCAGGGCTCTGGTATATGCCGACAGATTCATCAAATTAACATTTCAAGTCAAACACAGAAAAAAAGTTGGTTATGATTCATGTGAAAAAATCAAACATGATAGGTTTGACCTTTAAATTATTTTAGGGGTTTCATGTCCTTTGACTTACTTCACCTGTCTTTGTTGTGTACCTACTTTTTAGTCCAAGTCATCACCCACCGTACTCTAAGTGTATTCTCACATTATCGGTTAAGCTGTGTTCTCAAAATATTTTTTTTAATTATTTTAGTATATTAATATTAAAAATAAATTTTAAAAAATAAAAAATATTTTCAAATCCAAAACTTCACTAATCATAGTTAATTAATTATTCCCTGCGCTGATGAAAATAATTAATTACTCCTTTGACCAAAGTTGACCATCCATGTTTTCGAAGATACCTTCATGTATAAGTAAAATCTTCAACCTCTCTCTCTCCTTATCCTCTCTTCAAGAGAATAGTAAAAAAAGATGTCGACCTGTCAAGAGGACCAAATCACAAGTGAATTTAAAACCACAAGGATGAGATAATGATTTTTAAAACTGTAAGGACTAACTAATTAATTATATTAAACTATGGTATCTAAGTTATAATTAACTCTATTTTCATCTTTTTTATTTTATTTTTCCACGTAATTGCATTGGGTCACCTGAAACGAAGAGATTTCCACTTCTGCCTATATGGTTTAAAATGTTTTCATCGCTACCCTTCTACTTTACTAAAGTTCCAATTATGCTCTGAATAATTACATAACTTACTTCGTCAATTTGGTTTTTTGAGTTTTTTTTTTTTGAAGTGTTTTTATGGAGATTCTAACATTTTTACGGGGATTTAAGAGGAAAAAATAGAAAAACTAAAATAAAATATGAACAAAACAAAGTGAGCTTGTTGTTAGTTATGTGGTAATGAATGATAAAATTGGAACTTCTTAATAACTATAGGGGTAATATTAGGAAATTATAAACCATGGGGGATAGAAATGGAGCATTCAAGAATCCACAAAGGCAAAAATATAGTTTAGTGAAAATGGAAATTGATACATCATGCTGAGTCTTGGACTTGACCAATCAGAGTGGAAAATATATATAGTATATACATGTTTTCAAATTTTGAACTTTGAATAGGATTATAATAGAAAAGACTTGCAATAATCCTTTTCTGTTGGAAGAAAGAACTCTACCAGCTGAATATAGAGGAAAAGGAAAAAGATCAATTGAAGGGGAAACTTGATGCCTTCATGGTTAAGTTATACCATGCCATACACTTTTAATATAGTTTTTGTAATAATAATTGTTAAATCTGGTCTGATCTGATAAATTAATCTAAAAATTTTAAAATTAAATTTTTAATTAATTCTGATAAAATATTATTTTAGTAAAACTAGATTAAAATTTAAAGAATTTTAGTAGTTTAATTAGCTTGGTCAAATCTAATTAGATCTACACTAAATATATTTTAAAAAAAAATAATATTATTTTAATAAAAATTATTAACTCAATGATCTACACAAGCATAATAACCAAATTAATTAGGTTATTAATCAAACTAGTCCTGGGATAGATCAAATCTGTCAACCATGCAAGTAGTAAGGATGTTTAACAATCCTTTCAAACATTATTATGAGTTTGGAAATTGAGCCTTGGTCAAAACCACATCTTTTACACTCGCCTACTTTGCAAGCTAATCAATGGCTAAGCCTTGTTGGAATCATATTTCCTGAATTGACCCTTAATTTTAGAGATCAGCAGAGGCCTAGCTTTAGGCATTTACGTCGTTTCCATGTGGCATAGGTAGGAACATAATCCTGGCTAATCCATTAAACAAGATCAGAAATACATCAATGCCCAGGTCACAAACTGCGATATCACCATCGGGTACATTTATGAAACGCTAATTATATATTGATTATTCTGATACCACTACTTAATTAATTTGTAGGGCCAGAGTGATGGCATAAATGTTCTGGAGATCAATGACAAGTCATCAATTTGTAACAAAATCGAATGCTGAATAGGGTATTATGTTCAAACCAATCTTGTATTAGCTGGTTTCATTAATTAATTACATGTTCACATTGATATAAGAGCTGGAACTTCCAAGAAACTTACATCTAAGGTGGGTATTCCATAAAAAAAAAGTTCGTGAAAATTAATGAATTGTTGATCGTGTTGATATTCCCGCTACATGCCCTGTTTCATTTAAAAAGATTTAAGAAATACATTAATGACAAATAACATTATTAGTACCATGTGCTGAATAACTAATTTTGATTAGAGAATAAGTCTTAGTTATATAAGATTAGGTAGCTATGTTACCTTATATTTGTTTTCATGGTTACAGTTGAAAAATGTATTTATAAAAAAATAATTTTTGTATGATTTTAAATCATTTTGATATATTAATATTATAAATTAATTTTTAAAACATATTATTTATATATATAAAAAAAATATTTTAAAAAAATAACCGAGATAATTTAACCTTTTATTGATGAATTATACGTATACCATTAGATAGCCAGCCAGTAAAAAGGTGAATTAATCACTCATTGGTCCATTCTGATCTACAGAGTTTTTGATAGTTTGATGAAAATGATCTTTCTTGATAACTAAGCTGCCTTTAATTATCTGGAATAGAGGGGGTTTTTTCATATTTATAGAAAAGAAAAAAAAAAGAAGAAGAAATGAAATTGAATGGCTTGGTGACGTTTCTTGTACTGAAGGGACAACCCCATTGGATGTTTGATTCTAGTCAAAACAGACTTGGGTGTGCATGTCATGTTAGAGATGTACGAGTTTACACGATGTCTTGAGTTGAAAAGTCAAAGTCGGTACTGCGATGGAGACTTATCTGTCCGTATATGTAGCCCCGACCTAGCAGTAATTTAAATAACTAGACACGTCATTAAATCAAATCATTTTTTATGGGTCTTAATTTATAGAGAGAATGATAAATTTATACGTTGGTGAAAGACATGAAAAATATATAAAATCCGTACTCTAATTTGATTCACAACTATGAGCTAAACACGGTCCATCCGAAGGAAACGGTGTAAGAAAAATGATTTAGTACAATAATATATGTTGGATTGATTAATTCATTGTTAGGATGATTCCATGCATGCAATAAAATATCCTTTGGATGATCCTATATTAATAATATAAACAAGATGCTAAGACCATCTCGAATAGCTCCAAAAACAACCTACTATAAGTCTAAAGGTGACGAAAACAAATGTTGCTTCGAGGAAGCTACACTTGTGACCCAGGCCTTGTTTCTCTTCCAACGAATGGTGAAAAGTATGCACTTTTACTTTGACCGAAGATTGTCTCCTCGGCGTCTATATGACTAGCCTACATGTTCGTTCCTTTCCATGCTAAATAACACATGTTAATACGGCATCATACTGAGAATTGAAGACTACAAATCAAAGCCACCACGAGTGACACTATGGCTAGTCCATCGAGTGATTGGGTGCAACTCCATCAACAAGCCAGCATTCATGGACAGGCAACATCTTCCCTTGGATTCACAGATGCCACCATTGTTGATGTACCAAGTGGTGCATCTGATCATAGCATAAATCCAAGCAGCTCATCGATTACATCAAGTACTGGTGATCAGAGGTTGACCCCTCAAGGTTGTGTGTCGAAGCCAGTCACAAGGAGGTCTAGAGCTTCAAAGAAGACGCCAGCAACCCTCATCAATGCCAGCACTGCTAATTTTAGAGCCTTAGTGCAGCAATTCACTGGCTGTCCTCCTAGTACCTCAATTTCATTTGGAAGCCACAAGGGCCCAATCAACTTGAATTTTGGACTCGGAAGTGCACAAAACCATAGCTGTGATACTGCAGAAACGGAGCCTCTTGGTAACAGTTATTATCACAGACCATCTCAGATGCAGCAGCCTAGGCAAAATGCACAGCAACTGCACCAGGACCAAGGATGCAATGTTTCACTTGATAATCTTCCTAATAGCAATGCTTACTTCTCGGTTTCTAGTGACCTTGGACCACATTTAGAGATGCCAGCTGATTATGGGCTTTTCAATATGGACGATATTGCTTTGCAAGAGCTTGTTAACGACTCTTTCTCCGATGAAAACATGAACAATATCGATTGCTTTTAGGAATAGTACTTAACCATATACCAGACGAGGTATTGTTTTCAGGATCTCCCTCTCTTAGAGAGCCATATTGTATGTTTATCCATCATTCTCACACGCATGTATGCAAAGAAGGGTTATTTTGTGTGGTTGTATTGAAACTGCTGGCATGACAAACAAGTTCAAGATGATCATTTGTGATGATTGGATTGCATTTTTGTTCTTTATGTCATCTGCGACAGTACAGGGTGCTCCTCGATGGGATGGTTAATGACTTCCTTTAAAAATTAACGTTTATATTTAGTTATTTTTCTTTACGAGGACCTTGGATTTTTTTTATTTTTTTTTGGAGTGGCAATATGTCTTCTTTTAGATTATTCTTGAAGCATTTTCCGAAAATAAAGAATTTTTTCTAATGAAAATATTGAAAAGGTAAAATTGGGGAGTGTGTCTTTCTGGGTACGAAATATTTACAAAATTAAAAAAGAAAAAAAAAGACATCAAAAATATAAAATAAAATAAAATGTAACGAGGTAGCAAAAACAACCCCCAGGGGAAAATAACTGGGCTAAAATAACGAGGACAAATTATTGAACTTGAAAATAATGAGTAAATGCAAAATAATTCATCGTTGGGATAACATGATTCTCCAATATTTAAATTAGAGAAATTAAATTATATCGAGTTTCTTATTGGTTTGATTTTTTTTGCTTTTTTTTTTATCTTAAAAAATTATACTTTATATTCTAAATCAATCAAAATTTTCAAATTAAATGAAAGGACTAAACTACTCTTTTATATATATATATATATATATATAGAAAATCAAATACTCTCCCTCTCTCCAAACACATTATCTTTCCCTCTCTCTTTAAAAAAAATATATAAACCTAATTTAACCAAAATAAAAACTAGAGTTGAGAAAAAAATACCTGATTAAACTAAGAAAATAAAAAAACAATTAAAAAAACCAAACATAGAAAAAAAATTGAATTAATTAGAAAACCTCAAAAAAAAATTAGTTTGATTTTGGTTTCAAAAATCTAAAATTAATTAAACAGAACTGAATTTGTTCAACCAATATTAAACCTTATTATAAAATATTAACAAGTAAAAAAAAACTCCTAAAATTAAGCCTTTTCGATCCTCTCAAAGGATAGCCTCGCCCTCCTCTCACACCCCTTCTCGTATTCTTTCTTGTTTTATCTCAAAGGTTAATTAAAACATCAATCAGATTATAAGAGTTTTATAGTGATTTTTCCTTTAAATTAAAAAAAATGCACGAGTAATGAAATCTTAAAGGCTATGTAGTGTTTATATTGATAAAAATATAATAAAGAAGATAATAAAAAAATGCACTAATAATTTTTGACATTAAAACTTATGAAGCGAGAATTTATGAAGTTATACTCTATCTTATCTAGTGATTCAAGATTATTTATATAGCCTTGAACCATGTCAACATGCACGTGAATAGAGATAGAGTAGGGAATACACTATGATACTTTAATAATAATTATTTGAGATAATAGCCTCTTATGATTATGATTAATAGTTCATTATTTAATGAAAAAAATATTATCATGGAGGTAATTCATTGTAATGAATTAAGATTTATTAGTGTATTTTTATGTCTTTCTTCAAAAAAATGTTGGATGAAGAAAAACATATAAATAATATTTTTCTCACATTCTCAAACATATTAGGTTGAGTCTAACACTGGTCAAACCCTAGTATTGTTGGATTTGGTGAAAGCTAGACTTAAATATGACTAGGTCTAGCACCTAAAAGACACAAACATGATCTGAGTTTGCCAATATCAAATCAAATCGTTGTTAAATCTAGCGTTGTCACACTATGTGGGTTTGCCAATTAATTAAGCTTGAGTGCAATATAAATTTAGCACTTGCTAGACTCATGCACAATTTAGATTTGACGCCTCTTAGACCCAGCAACTTGGCCTCATGTGTTGCTAGGCCAACAAGGTAGGCTATCTAACGTCATCAATTCCATAAATTTTTATATAAATTTTAGAGAAATTATTTCTCAATAAATAAAGTTAATTAAATAAGTTTACACTCCATCAACACCATTAGATATATTAAAATCTTTCATGACATGTCATGTCATGTCTCTAACTTTTAATTAAGTAAAATTAGTAGAATACAACTAAAAATATCACTGAATTGAAATTACACTCCAGCTTTGTCTTTTCATAAAATAACAAGATTCATGAGCTACAAATATACCATGAATCCTTTAAAATGAAGATTCACAATCATCATTCTCTACGATATGCATATTTTTATAGCATCTCTCAAGAATATTATTATATTTTTTTTCTTTAAAAAGATACTTATTTAAACATTTGAGAGTCCCCACATCTACTAGATAAGACCTTTTGCAGGTACAAGTCAAGAGTCTTTTTAACCTAACAAGCATCAAGTACAAGTTATTAACCATCTTGACTTAGAAGAATATATGAGATTAATCAATTATTCAATCTAAGAACTGTGTTTTTAAGTTATTTGAATTTTTTGGGATATCATGCTTCTCAACATTGTTATATGAACCTAATTATGATGGAATAATGCAAAAGTACTAAATGCTAAAAACCTATTTTACAAAGAGTAGGTACAATAATTTAAAGTCGATTTTTTCTTGTTTGGGCTTGTGTTTTTTGAAATGTTTGTGTCTAAATTTGTGCCTTTGAGTAGGTTAACCTCTTTTTTCAAGAGTATTACATTGTTAGATTATATGAACGTTCTTGAAGGCTAATTGATTGTGGGCTAGTTAAGCAAATAATTTTTTTTTAAGTTCTCTCATCTGGATCCAATGGAACATGTAGGTCATATATCAACCCTAGATCTAAATATGTGTAATTTGTATTCACGCTTTTAACTTTTAAGCACATTCCATGATTAATTAGTTTTTTTTACTTAAAGCCTTCCTTTGTGTTTTACATTATGAATCATTAGTGATTGATTTCTCAATTTAATTAATATTTTTCTATCAATAATATTTTAATTTAACATTAAAGCATAAAATATATATGTTATGTTAAATCATGTTTGTTCTCTAGATAATAGTCATTAATTATTTAAATAAGATTTGAAACTCTTTTCAAATCTCATTCCAACTTAACCATGGATTTCTCGATCAATGCTATTTAAGAACAAATAAAATATTTTTTCTAATTCACCTACGTTAATGAATTATTTCTTGATCAATCGAGTAGTTTCATATAATTCAATTTTGTACTTAATGTCTGCCTCTTCATTACCTCAACTAAATGACATGTAACAAAATCAAAGTATAACATTTTTTATATAAGATAACTCAATGATCTCAAATCTAAAGACCATATAACTTTTTTATAAATATAGGTGATCTTTTCTTATAAAATTCTTATAATAAGCATCTACATATTAATTCTAAGCATCTCTTATACCTCAACTTATAAGAATAGTTTTTTCTTTTCATAAAAAAAAATATAATATATATCAATCTCTACAACTTTAATAAATATTCAATATTTAAAAAAATATCAACCATGAATAATATTTTAATATAATAAAAATCTCTTAATTATAATAACTTTATAATTTCATTTACAAAGTATTTTTGTCCGGTGAATTTTATTTTTACTTTAGATTTATAAATTAAATATTAAATTTGTTAATCTAATATTAAATAAATATTAAAAATAAATTAAGTTTTTAGTAATAATAAATATAGATTTATATGAATAATATCTTGTCGGACCATATACAACAGATTAGTTGTAGCACAATAAACTAACATATACAGTGTACCATTGTGAAACTTCGATGAAATGCAAGAATTCCAGGAGTAGCTACCTTTCTTATGATGCAATTCAGCGAAAAATGAAGGCGCGCCATCTTCTATACACTCTTTAACATTTAACGTGCGCGTTTTGCTTTAACCACATATTTAAAAATTGAAAGTATTTGGTTAATTAATATATGTTATTTTAAAGCTGTATTTTATAACTTTTTTAAATCTATTTTTTCAAACAACGATTAAAAAAGCTAACAAAATGCTAAACACACACATGTAAAATCATTTTTACAAAAACACTTTCATCACACTCTCTACACCATGAAGCTTGAAGATTCAACGAAAAAACAAATCCCTTTAATAATAGTTTCCATTTTAATGCAAACATACTTGAATTATAAGCAATGTCAATTCTAACAAAAACACAACTGATAATCTAACTAGGAATGCAATTCAGTCAGACAAGCAAATCATTCAATACATTAACACTTTGGGATAATGTTCTCAAATCATCTGAAAAGAAAAGAATCACTCATTCAAAAGCATCTGCCTATACAGTTACATGAAAGAGAGCATTGCTAAAACATACAGAAATCACTAGGGTCTTCTAAACTATCACCAACTTCAAATCATTCACAACCAACTACTAAGAAAAAAAATAGAGTACGAATTATAAAGCACCATCGATCTTGGGAATGACAATGTTAAGCACCCCATCATTCATAACAGCACTAATCTTATCAATCTGATACTCACTAGCAGGGATATTAAATTTGCCTGAATAGTTTCTAGCACCATGAAACGGACCCTTATCTTTCTCTTCACCTTTGAAATGCAAAGTATTGTTTTGAAACCACACCTTCACTCCTTTGCTTCCAATTCCAGGCATGTCAACCCTCCCATACCAACAATCATCTTCCACTTTCACGTCATATGGAAGTTGATTTCCTTCATCTTGAAAGGGATGCCAGTAAAGCACCTCCCAAAATTTTGGGCTCACTTCTGAAATTGAATGAATTCCGAAACACACATAAACAAAATATTATTAGAGGGAGGCATTACTAGTCCAGTACAGAAAACAGACCTGGCTCAGCCATTGTTAGCCTCCATGCTCTTGGAACAACAATGATTACCAGGGGTGGTTTTACAAGTGGAATTTATCTATAATTCGCAATGAATAGCAATATTTTCTCTTAGCAAACTCTCCCAGAAAATTTTCTACTAACACCACAGAAAAAATCATGTACTTCGAAAATTTACTACTAGCGTATAACATTTTCATTCAAAATTTATCGACATCAAAATAAAAAAGAGAGAAAGAAAGAAAGAAAAAGCTGATAGCCTTGCTTCAAAACTCAAAGAGAGAACTAGAACTTTATAATATAAATATAAGATAATCCAAGGGTTAATCAATAAAATAAATCAAAGAAAGGTTCTAGCACCGAAGAAAATAAGCAAGTTTAGAAGATAGAGTGAGATAACCCTTAAAATAAAAGGCCAAAAATTCTTCAAAGAAATAAAAGCATGGCCAACTTAATAATTAGTCTTTTTAAACCCTAAACTGAAACATTTAAGAAAAAAATGCAGAATCTGCCCATGATTATCGCTCTACAAAATTTACAAAAAGAGATAGTGATTAAAGATAAATAACCTGGATGATCAGCCTTTATTTTCTTTCTCATATCACTGACCATCCGATGTGCTGTCTTCGTTAGGCTTTCAAAGTCTTCACGATTATCAAAATTCGGAAATTGAAAATCTGACAAGCAGTTAAACTTATCAACTGATACTTTTTTTACAGTGAAACAGAAACTAAATAAATAACAAAAAATTAGTAATGATTATAACCTGGATTGATGGACTTTATTTTCTCCTTCATATCACTTATCATTCTTGAAGCTTTATCTGCAAGAGTTTCCATATCTTCGTTTTGTTCGAGGCTTTGAGTGGAATCGGCTGGGTCATCTTTGGGTGGAGCGCTGAGCGTGGACGTGGTGGCGTGGAAAGAGCGGACGGAGGTAACGGCGGCGGGGCGAGGGTGGTTCAAGCGGAGAAGCCTGGAGATGAGTGCTGATCTTGAGAAAGCCATTACAGGGGAATGGTATTATTGATTTGATGATGAGGGGATTTATTTTATTTTTGAGGGTTTAGGGTTTATGAAATGTGACGACGACGCAATTTCTCAGCTAATGGGACCGGTGGCGTTCCATAAAAGGATATTGTTTTGGGCTACAGGCTTTTGCGTAGCCCAGCCTGATCAGAAAATCAGATACATAAATAATTTTTTCCATGGCTAATGATACGTTGGAGAATGTGATGGAGATTATGTTTTAAAATAATTATTTAAAAAAATATATTAAAATATTTTTTATTTTTTAAAATTTATTTTTAATATAAATACATCAAATTATTTAAAAAACTAAAAAAAATTATTAAAAAAAATAAAAATATTTTAAAAACACATTTCAATTTCAATTACGCTTCAAAACATATTATAAAGAAGACTTATAAATCCAAAATGATGAGGATAGAAACAACATAATAAGAAACACAAAAAAAATAAATAATATAAATCCAAAGTGATGAGGATGTATAAATTTTAAATTAAAATTTTATTATTAAATATTTAATCTATATGAAACTCATCAAATAAATTTAAAAACTAACATAAATATTAGAAACCTCAAAAGATTAAAAAAATAAAAAAAATCAAATCAAGTAAAACCTTTTAAATTGATTAGTTGCAAAAATTTGAACACGATACAACAAATGAATAAAAAAAATAAAGAATTTTTTGTTAGGTTGATTATAAATATATTTTACATGGGAGTATTCAAAAAAAACAATCAACCAATTAAACTGAAAAAACAAAAAAAAATATGAACCAATAAAAAAATCAAATAAATCGATTAAAAAATAAAAAATCATTCTGTCAGGTTCGGTTCCAGTTTAAAAAAACTTAAACTGATTGAACATGATCAAATTGAACTGGTTTAATTAAATCTAAAAAAAAATATAAAAACAAACATTCTTAACCTAAATAATAAATACTATAACCTTATATTTCTAGCCCCCACTGCTTCCTTCTTTTTTATTTTTTTTCCTTTCCAGCCACCCCAACCATCCCTCCCTCCAGGTTCTCCTCCTCTTTTCTCTTTTTCCTTTCCCTTTTTCTAGTCGCCTCACCCTTCCCTCTCTCCATCTCCCTCTTCTCTGTGCACAAGAAAGGCTTAAAGCAACTCATATTCTCTTATCTTGTTGCCTTTCTATTCTTTGCTTTACTTTATAGCAGAAAACTTGGATAAAATTCTTGTTTATAGTTTTATTAATATGCAGTTATGCAAACAAGATCCCAGTAGTTTACGGGATGCTATTGGAATCTTGAACATGTAATTATGCTAACTTGGATAGATTTAGTTATTATAATTCGACTAAGAAAGATCTTTCAAATCTCAATCGAAGGGCTTGGATTTAAAGTTTTTAATAAGGATTTTTTTTAATGTGATTTGGCCAAGTTTATCCAATGATTGTGATTCAGCCAAGTTTTCTCTTATTTAATTAGTTTAGGTTTTTTTGGTTTCTAAAGTTAAAAACCTGTCCAAATCAAACAATACCAGTTCGGTTTAAACCAATTCTTGATTCGATTCGAGTTATATTAACAAGAAATAGTATTTTCCACTTCAATTGAATTTTTATATCAAAACTGCATTGTGAACACTCCTAATTTCACATAACATGGGGTATTTTTTTAAAAAAAATCACAAATAAGCAAATACATACTATTATAAAAATAATAATTTTACATGTGAATTTTAAATTCTTACATGCAATAAGTTCATCATGTAGAACAAAACTTAAATATGCTTAATTTTAATTTAATTATTGCTGTTTTATTACAATTTTTTCATTACTAAACATCGCATTAAGATTTTGAAATTTAAATTTTGACTTAAAGCTATCCAAGGATATAAATTAAGGCCTTAAAATGATAATTTTATTATAAATATAATGAAAATAAGTTGCTTTTAACATGAAAAAAAATCAAGAAAAAAAATAAAAATAAAAAAATGAGGTGGTGGACTTCGATGGCAGGCTTGCACGCCTAGAACACGGGTGCAACTGTGCAAGACCCATTAACATGAACTTCCTTTTTCAAGAAGGATCCATTAACATTAACATCCATGTTTCTTATGAATGGAATCTGATTAGCTAAAACTTTCCTTTTCCTGTCTTTTTTTTTCGTTTTCACTTAGCTCTCCTTTCTTAAGATCCAGATCCTGAAATGCAAAAGAAATTAAGCATAAGGATCGAATTGCAAAGGTTGAGAAGTACTAAAACCTAATTGAAAATAAATTTTAGTTTATAGGCATAAGAGTGCAGCTAAAAAGAGGCGGGAGGGGGCCATGGCCCCTCTAAAATTTGTTTTGGTTCCTATAGTTATATAATGTATTTAAATATGTCCCTTGAATATTTTAAATTAATCCTTTCAATTTCTTTTTATATTAAAAGCTTTTTTTACAATAATAAATAGTTCCTCATGTGATGTAATAACATCTGGATTTACATATTTATTCCGTTTAATGTAAACTGAAATAGTTTTTCCGCTAGAGAAAAAGAATAATTAAACCGTTTTTTCTTATTTTTGATTGCATGCACTAAAATTAAATAACATGTACTAAATTTAAAGTATTCTATAAATAATTCACTTGCACTTTTAATTATTAATCACAAGATCTAATAATTATTATGTTGATTTTTACATATTTTTTATTTTTAAAAATAATATCTTATTGAATTATATGAAAAACATAACGAATTAAGGCAGCATAAATAGAGCTTAATTTACTATTTATTTATCATCTAAACATCACTTTTTGGTCTGCACAATACAGGACTTCCATGGCGGCGGCAGCAACCCTAAAGAAAGATTAAAAAACGAAGATACAGAGCTAGAACATCCCCTGCATAACCAACTGTCGAATAATAAAACCTCGCTCAATCTTAACCTCGTGCACGTTCTTTCTCTCTTCCTCTTTCACTTTAGGCACCATTAACTTCAAAACACCGTTCTTCATTTCACCTTTAATCCCATCAAGCTTGTAAAGATTTGAAGACAACTCGAGTCTGCTAAAGTACTTCCTCCTTCCACTCCCGTCGCGTTCCTTCGGTTCTTCGCCTTTGATGACAAGGGTATTCTGCTCCACGGTCACCTTTACATCATCTTTGCTAAGCCCAGGCATGTCCATGCATATAAAAAGACCATTCTCGTTCTACTTCACATCAAAACCTCGCCTTGCAATGGAAGCACCAGCACCACGTGTGGCGGCCGGAAGGAAAGGGTTGTCCAAGAACTGGTCCATTAGGTTCAGGACCTGGCTTAGACTCCTCTTTGGGAATAATGGATCGAACGCATCTGTGTACAAAAACAAAAATGTATTTATATTAAATAAATAAATTAGATATTTCATTTATTGGATTGGACAATTTTCTTTCTGTTGCATTATATACAAAAACTACAAAATAAATCAAAATATATTTGTAATAAGATTCCTATGGAAATTTTATTGCAGGAAATATGAGTGAATTAACTTATATCAAATCACAGGGACTATCCAAGTTTGATAAGAAGCCTCCTCAAGCATATTGTCCTCTAATTATTAATCGAATGAAACTACTGAAAATGTTTAATGTTCAGGGGTTTCACTCAATTGTTGAAAAGTGCTTAATGTTCAGGTGTTCCACTCAATTGTTGGAAAGTCCGATCACCTGTGATTTCTTGCCAGGCAGCTGTGGAAATTTAAAATCTTGGTTAAATATAACAGGTACCTGAGAAGAAACTTGGAGTGGTATCACCACGGCCAGCAGGGCTACGATCAGAGGAACTGCGGCGATCAAGCTCGACCCTACCATAGTCACCTGGGGCATTACCTCCGGTGTTGGCGACCTGAGACTGAGAATCAGTGTTGAAGGAACGAAAAACAGAGACGGAACGAACAGGGCTGGTGAGCTTAGCAAACAGAGGAGAAGCGGTGGCTCTCCTTAGAGCGACATTTTGTTTTGGACTAGAGAAAAAGTTTATTGTTTTGGCGTGGGGTTTAAGGTGGTGTGCAGCAACTTCGACGGTTGGGTGTGTTCTATTTATATAGGAAGCTTGGAATCATCCTCAAGGAAAAGCGGGGAGGAGAACAGAAAGTTCCAGAGCGGTGGAGAAACAATGTTCTAGAATTACCTCCATCAGCACACAAGTGAATTCACCACCTTTACTTGCGCAATAGAATTCCGGATTTCATATTTTCTGGGGCTTTTCTTATGGAAGCATCCTTCTATTCATCATATAATTATTTCAGGATATTTTTTAAAAAAAGTATAACATAACAATTTCGCACGTGTAAATCGCTCACGAAAAATACTAGAATTTGCTAATAACACCATGCATCTCACTGTTTTTTCCAGCACAACGAAATTGTGTAGATTATGAATAGTTCTTAGCATCCCATTACCAGAATCACTCAAATTGAAGAGGGGAGAGGGGGGCGCATAATCATCCACCTTAAGTTACAAAAAGAATATTCATGGTGTCAATAAAAGCACAGGTCACACCGCATGGCGGCTACATACAACACATCACCTGATCTAAACAATTTTGCTAGTTGCAGAAATCTAAGAAATCCACCAAGTTCTGTTCATTAGTTTCTTTTCCTTTCATCATCATTCTTTGACTGGTGAGGAAAGGAAAGATGAAGAAGCTGCTGGCCGAAGACATATAGAGGGCAACTGCTCAGGTCTTCTTCATGAGATACCCCAAAAATATGCCAAGCAAGCCAACAAAGATGACGAACATTATCGATACACCACCACGGTTTTTGTTGCCTCGGTGTCTCAGGAGTTCCTGCATCATAAGTTATCAAGTAACTATGTACTGCTGTTGAAGATCATAGGATTGGGAGAAAGACATATACAGCAATAATCACAATAAAAAACTTCGAACTTTCTTTCTTACATGTGAGCTTTCTAACTTAAAGAGATTGAATGAGGAAAGAATAAAGGCAGTCCTAAGGCAACTGATTATACAAACTTGCAGCTAATAAACTCACTTATGGAGTGAACTGAGGACAGGAAAATCAAGGAAATGCTAAAATGGTGAAACTGAAACAGAAGGCAAAAATAAATGGGAAAGATGAGATAGTAAATATTATAGCAGAAAGTATAATAGACAAAAGTACAACAGAAGTCACGGAAACCAAGCCTAATTACAACCAAACATCCCATCAAAGTATCCAGGTGCATAACATGTCCTTTTACTTGGATTGGTCCTGTGATGATAGTATATTAATTACATTATAATAAGCACCAATCCTCTGTTTCAAACTTAAGGAGCTTATTATAAAACCATCAAGCCTAAATGGCACCATAGCTTTAAATTTCTTTTCTATTTCCATTATTAGTTGGGTGAAGGGGCACATATTATGAAAGATTAACCTCACATCAAATCGATTAATAAAGCAGTAATTGCAGGGATGGTAAAATTTTCAATTAGGGATGACTAGAGAAAAAGGAATACATAGCAAAAGATGCTGAAGTGTCAACATGGATTTCCTAAAAAAAATTACAAATAAAAAGCATGATAGACCAGATGCAGCTAACCAGTACAACCCAACAATACCAGCACCTATCATTTTCATCCCACATCAGGCAATATCTGTACAACTCACTAAAAAAGAGCTGGAAGTCAAATAATTACTGACCGAGGAAAAAATGGAGATACGGTTTGATGGTTAAAAATAGGCAGGAAAAATCCAAAGAAAAAAAAATTAAGATACTGATGCTGGTGTTTGCTGAAAAAGTAACTAGTTTCAGCCTGTCCACCACTATAAGAAGGTGGGAAAGCTTATTCTGTTGCTCAAGCATTGATTTGGAGCTCCAAAACTTGTGCATCATGGGCAAGGGACCTTGAATGATGTTCTGAGAATAGAATTGAGTCTTGTTCTAATTTTTAGCATATATTGGCATCGTGTAGAATTCCAGGATATCAGCAACAGAATGTTGTTGCAGACTGTATGTCTTATTTTCCTAGGTAAAGCATTGGTTCTATTAGTAGTCAATCCAGGACTGATAGTCATTACCGATTTGGAGAACCTACAATATATTTAACTTGTAATGCAAGAATTTTAGAGAGTGAGTATGTTCAGATTTCAGAAATTTAGCCACCTCTGGTTGAATTTCATATGAATAAAGGAAGGGAGAGAGACTGTATAGTTTCATTATTTCCATTTCTCTCACCTTCCACGACAAACATTACCTTCTACTAGGACATAGAAAATGAGAGGCAAGGAGACAAAACAATACAGAGAAATCAAGACTTGTACTCAGAATATTGAATCTTCATAAAATCTAACCTTACAAGAGAATTGTCAAATGACACATAATGACTCACCAATTCTTGACGCAGCTTGTTATTTTGTTGAATCGCATTATTCTTCTCATCAGTCAGCTTTGAAATAAGGGCTCTTGCCTGCAATTAAGCAAAGTATTTATTACAGAGTAATTTATCACATCCTTGATCATGAAATGCGCTTCATAAAAAAAAATTAAAAAAAAAATCACCATATGCACTCCTACTGTAGCATAACAGCATATACAGAATTAAATGGCAAGTTAAACCACATAGCAAGTGCGTGTGTGGGTAAGTCGAGATAGAGTCGCATAGATTACTATTTTTATGATTACTCACAAATAAATGACATGATGAGTATCAACCATAAACATTAAATTTCAGTGGATAGATTTAGAATCTACTTTCATGGGAGCACATGAAAAGGAATTCAATCTATCGATCTAGGATGAATTACAGAAAGAAAGAAATAGGTATATCTCTAGAGACGGAACCCGATGTGACAAAAATTAGAGCGAAGTTAAAACTAGATAAAAAGTCTAACAGAAAATTGCAACTTTCCAAATGGAAGATAGAAAATACTAATTTGATGGATATCTCATTATAGTCATAACTACAGAAAGAATAAACAATCATTGCAGCAATCCTGGCCGGAATGAAGTAACACCCAATTATTTTACCACTCCAATAAACCTAATTAAAATCAGGTAGCGATCATCAACACCCATATGCTTCAAGCATCAAGTGATATGTCACTAGAACTTAAAAGCTTGCTTGTGAGTTATGCAGAAGTAATAGCTTAGGGGTCCAAACAAGCCCATCTAAATAAGAAAATACCATTGTCTCAGACCACCTTGGTCAAAGAGAGACCAAACCAGTTAGACCTCATCCTTAACCATTGCAGCATAGATGTAGAATGTATTAGCTGTCAGTAACTCAACAGCGGACCTTGATAAATGACATGGATGATTAGCTGATTTAGAAACCATAAGTTAACAAAAAGCTGGAGGAACAGTTCTTATACATGTATAATAGGGTGAGGTACAGTTCTTATACATGTATAGTAGCTCCTATCCATGAAAATACAACTGAACTTGCTAGTAAAGCTACCCAACAAGACATGTAAATTTTTTATCAGTAAACAAATGCAGCTGAATTTTACCTCCAAAGATTTTTCTTGAGGTTCAAGCCGCTCAACAAATGCCCTTGTTGCCTATGTTCACCAACAAAAAGCAAGGTATCGATACCTTTAGGATGATGGAAGGTCACAACGACAACATGAATAAAAGATAGTCTCATGTACTCACAGTAGATAAATCAGTGCCAGTAACATTCCCATTGTCCAACACAGAACCCCTGGGGGATGACCCTTCCTCAGACCCTTCTTGAACAGGAGAGGGTGGTTGCGGGGGAGAAACATAAAGCACTCTCAATTTGCACTCCTCGACATGATGCCCTGCCTCCTTACTGAACTGCACAACCAAAAATCACCACAAGCCATAACCCCACTATCCATAATTAAACCCACGTGTAAAGTAAATAAATTAAATGTAAGTACATAGTTTACCATTTCTGCATTGATATCCTTTGCAGTGACACCGTCATTTGTTTTTACACTTTGAAGCAAGAACTTGTCCTTGCATTGCATGTCAGTAGGAGCTTCCTTTTGTGCTTGCATCGTAACTAAATCAAATCAATGGAAAAAATTACAAAGCAGCACTAAAAATCAGATAACAAAAGGTCTATTTAAAAAAAAAAAACATTATAATAAAATGAACGAAATGGGCACCAATAACATCACAGTTGGAGCGAGGCAACACAACCCCAGCATTTGGTCGGACACAGTACTTCTTGGGATTTGTTGTTTTGACCTAAGCATCAAACATAATTAGAGATTTGAATATCCCACAAATCTATATTGTAAAATACTGGATTTGAGTTCATTACTGTTCTTGTCATTGCTGAGCTTTGCAACAGGAACCCCTTTGATCCAAATGAATAAAAAACAAAACAGACAGAAATAAATAAAGAAAGAAAGAAATGCAGAGGGAAATCAATTTACCTTGAAAGCGACATAATTATCAGTTTTATTGGAGAGTTGAAGAGAACAGGAGATCTGCTTCTTCAATTCAACTAATCCAAAAAAATACATGGAAATCAAACGCAGGAATAAAGATAGATGAAGAAGGGAAGGAAGGAAACCGTTCATCGGTGACTTACAGGGAAATTTGAGCTCGAGAGGTTCGATGCTGAGGAGCTCTCCCGCGCCCATCTTCTCGTCAAACAAAACAAAGTAACTGGTGTTCGAAAAAAATTGATCCAAGAATAAATATAAGAATCTGTTTGGTTTTGTAAATGAGATGGATCGAAGGGCGGAGAGACCGAGAGAAAGAGGGACAAGAGGGGTGAGAAAAGGGATGGGCTCCGCTATTGCCTTCGGATTGGGAATTGAAATGTGTTGTTACTTCTTATATTTATGATGTTTGGGGTTGTTGAGTAAATTGCTTTTTATTTAAAAATGTATAAAAATAATTTGTTTTATTTTTTAAAATTGTTAGAAAAAACTAAAAAATAATTTTTAATATTAATTTATTAAAAAACATGTAAAAACGGAAACAGAAGCTATGAGAAATACAGGGCAGCTGTTTATATATATATATATATATATATATAT
>SRLM01000203.1:304125-349949 GCA_015708895.1 Populus ilicifolia | reverse complement strand
GGGGGGGGGGGTTTAGACGATGACAAGCTACACTCCTTTGTCTTTGCAGGCAAGTCGACGGGCGAGGTATCCTGATAGGGATCCAGCGCTCCATGACAGAAAAAGCCTGCCCATTTTTTCCCATCGAAACTCCACCATCAAACTGTCAGAGGGTCTCCCAGACACACAAAGATTCTGTTTTGCAGGTAACGACACCAAAGAATAATCCATCGCCAACACTGCAAAAAACCTTTACACGTACGCGCTGATTTCAATGATTAGATTAACTGACTTGTTTTGAAGTGTAAATTAGTTATTTTAAAAAATATTTTTTATGTTAAAATATATTAAAATTATATTAAAAAAAATTAACACATCAAAACAATTTAAAATATATAAAAACTTAATTTTCAATAAATAACTTTAATTCTTTTAAAAATATATTATTTTTCCAAATATTATCTAAATCAATTCGATGTAACAAAATGGAACCGTAGAAAAACGAAAAACAAAAAGGTAGCTGTCTCCTTGCATCAAGTTGTTGTTTCAAAGATATTTTTTTTATAAAATAATATTTTTTATTTTAAATTATTCTGATATATTAATATAAAAACTAATTTTTTAAAAATTAAAAAAATATTTAAATAAAAAAAAACTAGGTCACCGGAAATAATACCTAGCAGGCTGTGGCTTAACAGTGCAGGCTCTGTTTTTTTTCTTTTGAATTTCTGTTCGAGTCCTAGTAGTAGTGGAGCTGAAAAATATTTTTTTTTGTGTTTTTATTGATTTTTTTTTGTATAATATATCTGTTATTCTTACAGTATTTTATTTATTCATAATACGTAGAAATAACTCACTCGAACACTGTGTTAATAAAACAAAATTATCATCCTGCGCCATAAATCTAAAATCGTACCGTATATTCAAAAACCAAAAAATCTCAACTGCCACCAGCTCCTTGTCAGGAAGTCAAAAGAAAAAAAACCTCCCATCAGCTCGCTTTAAATGTGGGCCGTGCATTGAATATCTCGGAGGCATTCTCGTCTAGAACTAACTAGAATTAACAACGGGCCCCAAGGGAGAATAGCCCTCTTCTTGACCACAATAATAGTACCGTTTCATTAAAATTTATTTTTAATATTAAAATAATTTAAAAATATTAATTTTAAAAAATAAAAATAATCTTTTAATTTTTTTTTAAAAACACTCTAAAAAACAGTAATTTTGGTCCAGAACAATTTCATGTACCCAATTCGTTTTCTGTCCTCCTAGAACCAACACCTTCGAACCACAACATTTTAATTCGTGAGGCGTCAATCCTAAATCCTTTGCCCAGACAAATGGTTCATCAACAAACATCGAGCAATTGGGACTATCTAAATTCATAGAAAATAAGTTATTTTTTATTATTTAGATATATCAAAAAATATTTTTGCATAAAGAAATTAATTTCTTTTTTGGATTTTAAGTAACTGTTACAAGATTAAAGCAAATTATATTATTTATGATAAAATATATGACTCTGCCATAGAAAAAAGATCACCGCCTTTTTCCTATGAAATACTCTAATCTACGAGTAAAATACAACACTTGTGAGTAACAAAGTAATGCTTTTGAAAAAAAAATCTACAATGATTGAGAGTTGTTTGTATTTATAAGTTGTCAACACCAAACCTAATCAAACAATTACTTACAAAAATAAATAACAAAAGAAAATAAAAAAAAAATCCTCAAGTCCTAAAACTTAAACAACAATATTAGCGAAGACCAAATAAGAGGAGGGAAAGGGCGGTTGAAAATTGTTTCATGGCTGTGATTTCAATCTAGAATCCCCTCACAAAGTTATCCTGCATCGTGCTAGTAATAGATATGCAAACAATTCAACCATGATTATATTTATATTATCTATGACATTAATAATATTGGTGGCCGTATAACAGTGGCTGTTGATGATCATAATAAAATAATAATTACTAAATAATATGATAGTGGTGACAGTAATATTAATAATAATGAGATAATGATAACTGTTGTGTTAATAATGATAATTTTATAAGGTTGTAAGATATAATAAAATAATTGTTATACTGATAATAAAATAATTGTTATACTGATAATAAAATACTAGTTAATAAAATAATAAGGTGACAATAATAAAATAATCACGATAATAATGAAGAGTTACGGTGAGATAATAATAAAATGATTGTTAATTTAATAATAAGATAATAATTGTATGATAAGATAATAATTGTAGAGGTTAAAATATTTTTCTTCAGATGTTCATCAATTAAGGGTGATGGAATTTTTTTAGAAAAATAAATAGACTCTAAGCCATCAATAAATTAATTTTTAAAGTTTGTTCAGATTGGACCTGTGCTCTGCATCGAAATTTAACCAGTAGAATATAAAGTAAAATCAGCCTATCACTGCACCGCAGAGTCATCAGCACGCTGCATGCAGCACATTCAGAAAGCACTTCTTCCACCATTATCATTGATTTTTGTGGTTATACGAGATAATTAAGATATATAACAGCACCAGAATTTCGGACTCGGGACGCTGGTTTATAATCTTAAACTCTCAATGCTTTAATGTGTTGTTCAAGTCGTTCCAAAACCTGCGAGGCGAGAGAATGATTAGATAAACAAAACTTGACGAGATAGAAATTGGCAGCAGGAAACCACAAACATCTCTAGGCTCACCGCCTTCATGTTGTCAAGAGCGGCTTTCAATGCTTGGATTTCCTGTAACAAAACCTGTTATTCAGCAACAGTACCTGCCGTATATTAAACCTGTCAGAAGCAAGTTGTGTGCATATCACTTACTTTGTTGGTGTCCATAAGGGCAACTTCCAGTGCGTGGATTTTTTGCGCCTCGGTGTTTCCTCGGTCTCCGCAGTCTTCATTTTGGCTTGTGCCCTGCATTATTCAGCAGAAAATGTTGGCTGAGAGGTTGAAATTCTATCGTATCACATTAAAAGCACTATTCTAGAGAGCCTGTAGGCGGTCAACTGACCAACATTGCAAGTGTCAGATATAACATGGTTGAGTAAGGAATTGATTAATTACCATAGCCTCCTCTGAAGCAACATCACTATCTGCTTCACTATCGTAAGTCTCTTCCATTATAGAAGTTGACTGCAAGGAACAAATTAAATATTCGCAGAAGTCTCGCCTGAATTCAGGTTGGTAAATATGTAAAACAGTTTAAAGCAGCGTTTCCTGCACTCAGAAACTAACCTGGAGCATTTCTAGAATTTCAGGGTTCTGCCAAGGTCCTTTATCACTAAACAGGCAGCCACCATAATCAGAACATGTGCAGTCACCTCCAAGAAAACTTGGCAAATTACTGTAGGGGAAATAGGAAGACTTAGTGGTGATAACATATGAAAGAAACATTCGTATCCGGAGCTAACAATGCTTTCAGAACAATAATTTGTATACATGCCGAAGATTTGCATGGACTTGCACCTCTGATCAATTACTTCAAGCAGGTCACTTCGATAATTGTATCCCAAAACCTGCAATTGCAGCAAACACTTGATTCGTGTAGCCTGGGAAGGGAAATGCAATTGGGTTTTTAAAATCCTCACATGAATCTTCGCTAATGTGCGTGCATCAAGAAAAGCCCCGAGTGCTTTCCACAGCATCCTGAACCCATTTCCAGCATTGACTATAAAGAGCCGATTCAGAGTCTGAAAATTTCCATACCAAAAAATTGTTAACTGATACGACTCATAGATCGAAAAATAACCCAAGCTTTACTCTTGAAAACACAGCACAGCTTGATCTTCCTAGAAATAAGCATAACCTCCATCCTGCTTGTCAATCTTTGTACTCGATGTCATTTACACATCGAATTACGTTTTTTTTTTGGCTTCCAAAATTTCAACGCAGTTTTTTCCCTGAAGCTATCAGGGATCCTTAAAAAATTCGAAATCCAGGCTATACAATGAATACGATAACTAGTACATCAACTAGGGTTTCTCTGAAATCAATGACCCATGAGACTGCTGCTGAGTTACTTCTCGATTAACAACTTTAAACAAAATCAATGGCTGAAATTAAAAATCGTTTTACAGAAAACATATCAGCTTAATTACTTTCCAAGATAGTAAAAAAGTAATAAAATGTGAATTGGTCACAGCACATGATATCTCGATACCATTTGTTTAAGCAGAATATTGCTCAACAATAAACCGGTGCACACTATCGCTGAAGGTGCATCTTTCAGAGCTGGAATGCTATGTCTCCTAAATCCAATCAAAGTTCACGGAAGCTACTATATATGAACTAATTCTATCAAACTTGTCCACCTAGAATGTCTGGACATGCTTTCCCATCTGTAACTATAGTAAAAAAGAAAGCATGAAAAAGGAAAAGGGGAGGTAAAAAATATCAAATGTGGCAAAATGAAATTTCCTTGGGTAGCCGAAAAGCATGGATATTTCAAAATAAATAAATAATTAAGATGATTAAAAGATGTTAAAACCCAAGAAGTCGTCCTGGACTTGTGATGGTATCATTTTGTGTTTATGGTTCTTCTTTATTTTAAGAGATTACCCTTTTGCCGCATTAAGACCTTCTTCAATCTAACTGAACCTTCAAAGAGAAGTTATACCTCTGGATAGTAGTTGCTATCAATTTTCTGAATTTCCATAAAGAGTGATCTCGCAGTTTTTGAGAAAGTGGACATTCCCTAAGCAAAGGCAAGAATCAAACTATTGATCAGGACATACCGCAAAAAGACTCGGAATTAAAACCTGACAAACAAAACGATCACATTGTTCCCCCAACATGAACAGACAGAAAAGAGACATAACTTATGATTTATAGGTCAAGTAACTCTCTCTCAGTGCTGATAATTTGCAAGATACAAGTATTGAATGCGATGCTCACCACTCCCTTCACATCTAAAATACTTGTGATGGATGCTATATGTCTCTTAGCTGCAATTGAACATGCAGGGAACCTAATATTTAATGTCTTCTCCAGTTCCGACACGTGATATCTGACAAATCTGTCAACTGTAGTTGCCTGCAACAGGGCATTAAGGTCTACCATTCCGATCCGTTCAATGTATATCGGTCTTCCATTTCTATCAACCCCATGATATCCATGAGGATAACATTTCTTTACTTCTGCATATTCTTCAAACTTAAATTCCTGCACTGAGTTCCAAACAAATGAACCCCTTGAAGAATTTACAGACAAAGGCAAGAGTCGACTTCGATATGGCAGAAGTTAATGTAAAAGGAATGGTTGGATTTGAATGTCAATTGTCAAACCATACATATATGGTAACAAATAAATTCGTTCCTTCACCTTCAGAATTTCATCAACCCCATATTCCTCACGCCACCTGAGACATTGCACGAACGTGTCCTTTGCTTTTGAAAGATCAAAGTCACTCATCCGGAGAAACCTGACAGGCATTACATTAAACACCATCTTATCGTAAATTTACAGTCAATAACCAAGAATATTGGCTTACAATATATCACTTCAGGGAATAAAACTAAAACTGATACGATCAAACTTACCTTAAAAGAGAATGATAGTCAGTTTGCCTCTCCATTAGATGACCTTCAGCAAAAAGTTGTTCACGGAGAGAATCAACAAGTTGTTCATATTTTGGATCATGAACTCCTTCAAGGACTATTCGCAAGCTTTTGCCCCTTCCAAGTTTCTTCAATGAGTTCCGAATCTTGCGAGGGTAATTTAACATTGACTTGACGCCTGGTTTAGGAAACAAAGAAGAAGGCTTATTTTCTTCTGGAGGATGGAGAAGCCACTGGGATTCAATGGGTGGATGGATAGATTTTGTCCTTGCTTTTCCTAGCTGAGAACGCTTCGAGTCTGAAGATTCCTCACCTTCTCCACTACCTCTCATTATGATTATCTCCCGAGAAGTCTCCTTTTGTTTAAACATATGTACTGATATCCTATCAACTCAATGAGCGCATTCGTCAAAAAGAATTATCAACACAAGAGTACAAAAATCTGTTCCTGCAGAATCGAATTGTATTCACTTATCCAGCAACTATCATATGGCTAAAAGTGATGAAAACTTGGAGGTCTCCTTCATTGCATTGGCTAAGTCACTTGCTATCAAACTAGACACAATTCAAGTGCAGAGTTAAGAGACAAACTTCAACTCAAATTGTAATCGAGAATTGATGAAATTTCAATAAATCATGGTAACCTCTCAAGCCATTCGAGGTTCCACAAAAACGACTGGGGCATACGAAAAAGGAAATTGCCAAACTGGTTACAACTTGCAATGAAAAGAAGTGCAACGAGAAAACCTATCAACGGCCCAAAAGCAAGACGAACCCATTACAGAGTAATAATTGCTGAAACAGAAAGAGATTGCAGATTCCGAGTCTGTCCAAATTAAGTGAGCCTGACAGCAGAAAGCTGTATTGTATACGAGTGAAAAAAAGCAACAAGGATAAAGAGACATGAAGGCAGACATCTAAACCTTTGCACTGCAGTGAATAATTAAGAAAGCATCGAATGTGATCCAATGCTTGCCTGGTCTTCCACCATTAGGTTGGAATATTTCGCTACCAAGTAACCTCTTCTTTCCTTTTTGTTTCAGCAAGCAAATGTAGGAGTGCCTCACGAAACAGTAAAGGTTTTCTTAAGCAAAGCATGGCATGGGAGGGGGTTGGGGAGCCAAGCACCTTTGACTGAAATTAACGGTGTTGGTCCCTTTGCTTCGCAATGTCTTGCTTTCTCAGGTCCTAAAAGCCCAGAAAAGGCACGAAATGGCCCATTAACAGGTTCGGGGACTCAGGTTAAACACTTGATAGATCAACATATTCCACCCTCAGCCCACAACTGACGATGACAATGACAACCATGGCCCTTGGCAGCTCGTCCAAAAGAAGAAAAAATCTAAGATTTCTACAACTCTTGGGAAATCAAATCCTTCTAGTGTTTCTTGGGAAATAATATTTATAGTAAAAGTTCGTCAACAGTTGAAATATATATCCCAAGAGGATTTGGCTAATGTTTTTCACAACTCGAAAGAATACTCAGGGAGCGGCATCTTTTTTATCAATTCAATTATGTTTATCTAGCAACTAACTGTTTCCTTTTTTAATAAGAAAGAACTATTAGACTACATGGTATATCCAACAAGATTATCTCAACTCAAACTAATATAATGTCACTTCATTGTTTTAGAAAGTATAAATAAATATTATCCCACCTCCATTATATATAAGTTATAATAGAGATTTAATTAATGGCATAACTCATAAAATGATTTATGTCCCATGCTCCGTAACCTTATCTATAATTTGTCTATAATTAGACAAATTAAAAAGTTGAGACAGAGAAAAACAAGAAAAAGCAATGGAGAGAGCTTGAGTGAGTAGAGTTAAGTTGAGAAAAGTTTTTTTTTCCTCTTTGTTTATATTGTTTTCTTGATTGATTAATACAAACCAGTAGATCCATGAAATAGACAAGTTGTCAAACCACGTAAATCTATATATATTTGATTGCTTGAATGACCTAACAATTAGTATCAAAGTTTGTTCTTGAAAAAGAGAGTGTTTGATCCAAACTCAAAAATCAAAGTTCTCAAAACATGTTTTTGAACATACCATCATATATAGAAAGACAAGATAAATCCATTAATGAAAACATGGTGAAGAACCGATATCTTGCATGTCCGCATGTGCCAACACGCGCCGATGTCAGGACTGCCTACACGCACCGATGCGCCCCACGAGCCCTACGAGTCTTCTCGCCCGAATACTTGCAACTGAACCGGGATGACCTGACAATTCAACACACAATCAGCAACCACAACAATAATTTTTCACAGTCACTTGCCACGTAACCATTACACATCAGTAGAGACATGGCAAATTAAAAGTCCACGGGGATTTGCCATATCATCATATGTGAGCCCGTGTTGCTTACGTGTTTGACATGTAAGTATAACCACATCAGTATACTGGGTTTTTATCCAGTACACTGCAGACACTATTTCCACTAACACGTGACTTCATCTGCAGCGTCTAGTAATTTAAAAGTTTGATTAATAAGATCTGAGCCATCCAAAGTCTAATTTTGGTGATTTAAGTGTCGTTCCAACTTTTTTGGCCATTCCAGACATATTTATAAAGTTAGATTTAACATATTCAAATCCAAGAAGTATTAAAAATAATAGATAAAATAAAGGCTGCTGGAATTGAAAATTTTGATGGGTCAGATTTTAGAAAATGCAAATTAAAGACTATTTATATAAGAAGAAACTTCATCTTTCTTTGTTAGGGAGCAAACTAGAGAATATGCAAGAAGAAGATTGGTAAATTCTTGATAGACAGGTTTTAGGCACTATCTAGCTATCCTTATCAAGAAGAGTTGCTCACAATGTTATAAAAGAAAAATCTACTGCAAAATTAATAGAAGTCTTGTCTGGGATGTATGAGAAGCTCTCAATAAATACTAAAGTGACTTGATGAAGAAGTTGTTCAACTTGAAGATGATATGAAGCACCTCTGTTACACAACATCTCAACAACTTAAATACCATCACAAATCAATTATCATATATTGAGATTGAGTTTAATAATGAGATTCATGCACTCATTTTGCTAGCTTCACTTCCAAGCAATTGGGAAGGTATGAGAATAGTCATGAGCAACCCAAATGGAAAATCCAAACTGAAATATGATGACATCCGAGACTTGATTTTAGCTAAAGAAGTATCAAGGAAAGAATTAGGTGAAAGTTCAGGTTTAGCTCCTAACATCAACACTCGAGGGAGAAGATAAGATAGAGGTTTATCCAGAGGCATATCAAAATCAAGATATAGAAGTAAAAACAAGTTTGGACCCAAAAAGCAAGTTGAATATTGGAATTATGGCAAACCTGGTCATTTTATGAGGAGTTGCACAAAATTAAAAAAACCTGAAGCTGACTCTGTAAATGCTACTACAGATGAGATACAAAATGCTTTGATTCTTACCGTCCAATTGATGATTGAATCCTTGATTTTGGTGCTTCATTCTACTATACACTACAACATGAAATGATGCAAAACTATATTGTTAAAAATCACAGTATAGTCTCTCTAGCTGATGGACAACCAATAGATATTGTTGGTATAGGAGATGTGCAAATCAAGATAATGATTTGGATCTATATGGAACTTGTAAAATGTAAGGCATGCTTCTAGATTAAAGAAGAAGTTGATCTCCATCGGACACCTTAACAATAGTAGTCATTCAATCATTTTTTTCTAGAGGTATGTGGAAAGTACTAATTACTGGTATAGGAGATGTGCATTAATGTTGCATTAACTAGAGCGAGTAGAAAAAAAACTATAAAAAAATGATTCTCTTACTAGGAAAAAGTTTCTCAATACTCCAAAATAAAAATACATATGTAAAAAAAGATTATATATAGAGACAAACACACTGAATTATAGGAGGAAATCCCAACTTTTATTAACTCTACAGCAAAGAAATACATGAATTTGTTTGTGTGTGTTATACATAAAGTTCTAACTACTTAGATAACTTGCGACACAATATATACAATCCATTATAATACAAAGTATGAGAGGTTGGATTGGAAATGGCTCCCTCAGTTTCATATAAAGATCATGTCAACTACCCATGTGTTTTTAACAATTCTTTTTTTTCTTCTTCATTTTAATGGTGGATGTTTGGGCTAGCTTACGTGTACATCAATTAATCCCTCAAGACCTTGAAGTTAACAACTAAGTAAGTCTCTGGTAATCCTGATATTTGTAGCACTCAGATTAGTTATTTTTAAAATATAAACTTAAAGTCTGACCAATTAAATATACCTAAACCAATACTTCCCTGTATAAGAAAATGCCAATAATTATCCCTCCCTTTTCTTGTTATTCACAAACCAGTTGCCCATTTGTTAACACTTTTATTTTCTATCTTGTGTGTTTCTGCATGTTTTGGATTATCAAGTTGTAAATCATACAAACCTTTTATCGTGTAAGTAAATGTTATAAATTTTAATTATAAGAAGTGTAGTTTAATTTATTAAATCTTAAATTTATTCTCTAGAAATCACCAATTTGAGTTTCATAAATTTCAAGGTCACTAAAAATTTACATCGTCGTTCACTTTATAATCTATAAAATTAATTAAAGTACATATAAATCAGTCCTAATATTCATAGTAAAAAAAATTACTATAAATTATGACACTAATCCTAATTTCACTACTCTTGTCAATTTCAACACTATCCCAAAAGTTGTCACTATTTATTTTTTTTCAAAAATATTTGTCATCGACATACTCTTATAAATTTGACTCCAATAACACATATCATAGCAGCAATAAAATGTCATTAATGTAGTAATAAAATGTCATAGGGTATGTGATAGAAGCAAAAATTAGAAGAATTATATTAAGATCTCACTTTATTATGATTTTTTAAAAATAAACTCAAGTTTTTTTTTAAAAAATGACTTATAGAACATTCATAAGTATCTTTGATTAAAAACTTTTTTAATCAAAAATCAAAATTTATAATTTTTAATTTTTGAACTCCAACTTACACCACATCTTTTATTTTTAAAAAATGATTTAATTTATTCTTACCAAATATATTTATAACTTAAAGTAATTTTAATTTATTTTTATCACAAGTTAATCCGTGAAAGAATATCGTTGGGGTTATGTTTTTATACATAAGTCACGCTAAACGGATTTTAATTTAAAGATTTTATCTTTAATTAATTACTGAAAGAGGGAAGATCATTTTTACAGAATGACTAAGCTAGCTTTCTTTGAAACTCGTAAAACGATAGTAACCTTAAATTTGCTACTAAATTGCCTTTTAATAGTAAACATTTAATTTTATCCGTGAAGCTCATAGTACTCCGTTTCTACGGCTTTTAATTTACATTCGAGTTCATAAGAAAAACACACATAATCACTTTATTTTTCCACGAAAAAATAATAACAATTCGGTATCCATTTCCAATCACTGAAAAGGACTCCCCTTCATTTGCTCGGTGGTTGGTAGGTGGCAGAAAGTCTCAAACTTTGAAGTGGCTGGCCCCTTTCCTTGTTTGTAGTGATAGGTGGTCAATCTCGGTGCCCCCAGCTCTCGAAACTAGGCTTCCATACACTTAAAACAATTGCTATTATTGTCTGGCTGTTGAAGACATTCTTTTCGGCACCGTCCGTCCACTAAAAAGAGAAAACTAGCAAAGTGGAAAGTAATAGGAAACAATGTACCAAGAAAGTTTGATGGGGATAGCTAAATTTCGGTAGATAGATGGATGGACGTCGAGGAATACATATGGAGGATTGAGAACCGTAGAAAGTGAGAACTGTCTTTCAACTCCTATCCAATATTGAAGAACCGGCTTTCAGTTCTACGGGATTGAGATTGTCATCTGCGAAGCTCGAATCTCGAGTTGTTGTTGTGGTTGTTAGGCTTATATGATAGTGACAGATAAATATAATGTTTAAAAATATTTTTTATTTAAAAATATATTTTGATACTAATATATTAAAATAATTTATAAATACTAAAAATTCTAACTTCAAACAAAACAAATTAAGTTTTAAATAAATAATATTTTAATTGTTTCACCAAACTTTTTCAAAGTGGTTACTCAAAACTAAGACAAAGAGATTTGAAAGAGCAAGATGGATTTACATCATGCTTGAAAATATAATAATTATTATTTTTTAAAAAATATTTTTGATATTTACATATTAAATTTTTAAAAAAATATAATAAAATTAATTTAAAATAAATAAAATTTAAATCTTACCTAACTGAAACGCAATACACGAAATACCACCTTGGTTTGAAGGATAACAGTTTTGTTCTCACAAAAGTCAATGATCGTCCTCTTATGTCCACCGTGGACCAGTGACATTCCCAATTATATCTTTGATTTTAATTGTATAATCTAAAGATCAGATAAAAATACTGATTGCCAGTCAAGTGATTGTCATGCTTAATATCCACTAAAATCTCAGATTTTTCATTTTAAATTTTACGTAACAAGAATCTCACCTTGATTGTAATTTTCGTAGTAAAAACATTAAGATAATTATATTCATTATATTAAAAAAATAGTTATTAAAACAAAATAACCTGTTTAAATTATAAAAAAAACATATAATATCTTGTAATTTATTAATATTGGTTAGTTAAAGTGGTTTCATACTTATTCTTTTAAGTAAAGTCTTAAATTTAAATCTTGTAAATAAAATAAACTATTTTAAAATTTATTTTTTAATGAGCTATTACAACTCGACAGGATTATTTATAATTCAATGATAATATAAATACTAAGATTTAAAAAGAAAAAATTGACAGTCGTAAACTGCAGGACCCAGAGTCAGGTGGGACCAAGTAATCATACATGGGAAATCATCTAGAAACGCACGTATGGGGTAGCCAGCTGTGACAGACACAAAGACATCACCTTCTGGGGTTGGGTCCCTTCGGGAATTGAGAACACGTTTTCACCCCATCTCATCTCATCTCATCCCTAAAGAAGACCCTGGCGGCGTTTCTGTTCTATTTGCCACCTGCCATACTCCGCCACCCTGTATTGCCGCCTCTTGATGACTCTGCTCCTCCCTTCTTGCACACACCAATAGTTTACACTTTACAGGAAAAGGAAATCCAGCACACATCGTGGCTAGGCATCAACAGGCTAATTGGAGATTCCTTATGACTTGCATTACTGTCGTTAATTATGTACATTAATTTTAATGCTTATAAATCCTAGTACCTTTTATGTTTACAAAATTTAGTGTTCTGCTAGGCGGCCCCAATTCATTTTCCATTCCTTGGTAATTCCAACACTCTTAAAGTTCGAAACTTGTTGTCACCACCGAAATCTCGAGTCCGTGATCAGCAGAATATTGGATCCGTGAGCATGGTGAGTCGGGTCTTCCTAAAAGGAAGGATTGAAAGGAAGTGATGCATGGTGAGCTGGGTCTTCCTGCAAAAGAAGCCAAACTCTAACTTGTTGACAGCTGGTTAGCATTTTGCACGACTGAGTTGACCCTCCTCTGCAGCCACGCCAGCTCGTCTTTGGGATGTCGACACAAACATCTTCTCTCGAGCGCCCCCCAGTTAACAAATTGTCATGTAGTACACGGTGTCGCAGAGACAAGCTTTGCTCCTCGTCAATGAGCTGCATTATGCAGTGGAAGCTGAAATTCGACTCCCGCTAGCAATAAAAGCAGAGACAAGCTTTGCTCCTCCTCATCAATGAGCTGCATATGTAGTGGAAGCTGAAATTGGAAGCTGCAATTCGACTCCCGCTAGCAATAAAAGCAGAAACAAGCTTTGCTCCTCATCAATGAGCTGCATTATCCAGTGGAAGCTGAAATTCGACTCACGCTTGCAACAAAAGCTGCTGTAAACTTGCAACGAGGAACAATTTAGCCTTGCGCAGTATTGTATGGTAATCAGACACACAATGTAAATAGCACCAGATTTGAAATATTATCAGTGACCTAATTGGTGGCTTGAATATGTCTATGAAAGAAAAAATAATAATTACTTTAAACAAATATTGAGTGTATAAATTCTCAATATTTGTAACAAAGAGTATCACTCTGTTTCCTTACAGTGATTATAATAAATGTCATTTAAGAACCGGTCTTCATCTGACTCTTTATTCTTTCAATAATCTCTTTTACTAGATCCCAAATCAATTCTTTTTCTCGTGGATATACATAAAACAATTAACGATTCCAAGACAACTTTATATCCACTGTAACGTGATATAATATCATTTTTTTTAAATATAAAAAAATATTTTAATATTATTATTAAATTTAATTAAGTAGGTTAAATTTTAAATCTTCATTTAATTTTTTATCAATATAAGATAGTTATATCTAACAATTATATTAGAGTTAAGGTGTTCGGATCTGACATGATCTAAATTTCTAGGTTTAGGATTATGTTAAATTTATATTTTTTTTATGAAAATATAAGAATTTATTTATAATTGTTATAAAAATATATTTATTTTATATTTTTATTTCAACCAAGTATATTTTTATATTATTTTCTTTATTCTATTTTGAAACATTAACCACACACATCTTTAAAATTCACTTAATTTTTTTATTAATTTGTAATTTTAATGAAAAAATCATCTATAAAATTATGCAAATTAAGATAGTTAAGAGAACAATAAGCTTTTTACCTATGCAATGTTTTCTTTTCCTGTAGCATAATATATCAATTTAAAATTTTAAAATTTTTCTTTTATATTCATATATTTTAAATTTTCATATATACTAATAGTTGTTATATAAAATAAATCATCATTGTAACAAATTTTAACAATTAAATCATATAACAACATCTTAAATTAAAAAACAAACATAAATCCTTTAAAAAATTATTCAATATTTGAATGAAAACATAAAATTAACATTTTTATTTACAATACATATAAAAAAATATTATTAAAGATTTGCAATAAATCACTTAGAACTGGACTTATGGCATGAGGAATAAACACCCTTGGTATTTTGATTAAAAAATAATAAATATACTGTGAAAATAATAAAATGTTTTTATAATCTTTTTAATTATATAAAATATCTATGTAAAAATACCAAAATATCTTAAATGGAAAGCTTTTTTTTTTCCAAGCTAAAAGAGTTATTTAAATTTATTTGAAAATTAAAAAAACCTGTATATTTCTATAAAAAAATAAAATAAATATTTATCCATTCATGAAATGAAAAGATAAAAATTAAAAAATAAAATTACCATCACAATTCATAATAAAGCCCTTTTAATTTACTGTGGTTCTTCCACGTCATTTAGTTTTTATTATAACCAAACCAAACCCCAGCCAACAATCAGAGCTTCATCGAGACACACGCAAGTGAACACATCGAGGATGGTACGAATATGATGAGTGGTTGAAATGGGATCGCATTTTTAAGAGTGGCAGCAGCCCCCTACCAAGCGTCAATGGAGCAGGAGAATCATAACCCGAGAGGATGGCGTAAAATTGGATTTCGAGTGCTCTCGTCACAGAAAGATTCAAAATATCTACCAGATGACAGCTGCACGCACCCTCACTTGATGCATATCTTGGCTGAAGGTTCACGCCAGTGACCTCCTAAAGAGACTCGACGCGTTGCACGTTGAATAAATAACGTCAAAAGGGTCCCCCGTGTCTTAAACCTCATGGGGGCATAGCACATTATATTTGTCATCAAGGCATGAATAAAATCTTCACCTGATCGCTCGGTTTATGGCTTCATACTTTTTGAGTCTCTCTAGAAACTTCCAAATTTTTTTAGTCTTGATAGAAAAAAAATCCTTTCTATTTCATTATTCATTGCTATTAAATAAAATTAATATATACTAAGGAGGGTTTTTTTTTAAACATTTCAGTGGTGTAATAAACATTGCTATGTAAAGTATATTTCATTTTGGTCCTGAAAATTTTGAAAGATTTTTTTAAAATTTTTATTATTATTTTATTATTCAATATTGAATTTGCTGTATTAAACTTTATAGTTTTTTAACTTGTTTTTATGGAGCTATCGTGAGACTTATGACTTAGATAGCGAGTTAACCATGTTAACTCGGGTTATTTTGTAATTATTTTTTTTCTTAACTTTATCTCTTAACATTGAGTTAAGTCAGGATTAGATTTTATAATTATTTTTTTATTTATTTTCTATAAATTTATCATTATATCATAACCCGAGCCGTGAGTTTTGCGGTTTAGTTAGGTTAACTCAAATTTTTTTCCCTTTTAATTGATTTTTTTATTAATTTTATCTTTTAATATTAAATTAATTAAAAATTAGACTTAATAATTTTTTTTATTTACTTCACGCGGAGTTATATCGGTTTCATGACTTGATTTTTGCTAGTTGATTTGAATCACTATTTTGTGCTTTTTTTTATTTTTTTAATTTAATCTTTCAATATTAGTTTTATTAGGCACTACATTTTATTTTTTTATATTTATTTTTAATGAGGTTATCATGGTCTTATAACCTAAATAGTAGATTGGTCTGGTTGACTCGAGTTTTTTTATTCATTATTTAGTCAAATTTTTAATTTCATAATTCCATATTAGATTGAATGAGAATTAGGCTTTGTAAATTGTTTTTTGTTGGCTTGGTCAAAACCCTGGCGACCTAGTTGACTCAATTAAAAATTCAATTGTAATTCATTAACTATTTTTTAAACCAAAATAATATCATTTTGATTTATATAAAAAAAAAATAGAGTGGACTAGAGCCTTGGTCCAGATTAAACACCAAGCAGGGTTTAAAAACTCTACTTATGACCCATGTCACGAGTTTGATCGGTTATCTCAGGTGGTTTTTTGTGTTGTTTTTAATTTATTATGTTTATTTTTACTATTTAATAGTGAGTTGATTAAGAATTAAGTTTTATAAAAAATTTTATAATTTATTTTTTATAAGATTACTCTTACAACCCGAGCTTTGTATGTTAACTTGAGTTGACCTAACTTATTTTTTAATTAAATTTTATTTTTAATATTAGTTTGATTGATAATCTTATTTATTTATTTTTATTTTTATTTTTTATAAGATCATCAAATTTTTATGTTCTAAATAACAAAATTGATAAATTAACTCGATTTGATATTAGTTGATTAAATATGTTATTATTTCAATATTTTTTTAAATAACATTTTAATTTTTTAAATGAAATTATATTTTTATATATCATCTAGTTATCTTTAAACATAACAAATCAACCAAATTTCATCAAATTAATTTTAATCTTTATATAGTTTAATTTGATTTTTCTTTGTTAAAAAACATATTTAACAGAGTAAATATTTTTTCATATATGTTTTTTAAAAATAATCTTACCCGTAGTAACATAGTGCGGGTAATCATACAGTATTCCCCCCCTACGATAAAAAAGGAAAAGAAGTCTTTAACGTATTAAGCATCAACTGGGAGGCCGCCACTCAGATAAGAAGCACAAGATGGTCCACGCTGCGCAGCCAATTCGGGACTAGAATCTTGAATATCAAATTTAACAGCAACGAGACGAGCTACTGCGAGGGTGAGGCTGCCAAAATATCATGCCTTAATAAAAAAAAATAGTTCCAATGGGCTCAAAAGTTAACTTCTTCATTTAATTCTGGGTATTATGACCAGCACCTCCGGACTGAGGAAATTAAAATTCAAAGAGCTTCGACAAACAAACGATAATTGAGAAGGGGGAATTCTGGAAAAAACTTGTGCATCATCATTGCCAGCTCTTACTGAATAATGTACAAATTAAGCATTGCTCCATCTAAACACACCAACCATCCATTTTATAGTGTGTTTGGCAAAATGGCTAATATGTTTGGAAATATAATTGTAATTATTTTTTAAAATATTTTTTATTTTAAAAAATATATCAATAATATTTTTTTTTATTTTTTAAAAAATTCATAACATCCAAATAAATTTAAAAATATTAAAAATATATTAATTTAAAATAAAAAAATTCAATTTTTTTCAAAAGAAAAGCACTCATTTTTAAATCTGAGATTTTTTTTAAATGTTTTCGTTTTGTGTTTTTTATGGTGTTAAATGTTAAAAATAAATTTTAAAATATAAAAAAATATTATTTTACCACATTCTACATGCATTTCACTTCCGATTATACATAAAAGCGTTTTCACACTTCATTTTTTTGCTTCTCACATCCACCTTTTTATGGGCTAAGCTATAAGCATTTCACTATACATTATCGAGTGAAATGCCAGAAGCGAAAAAGTGAAGTGCAAGTATGGAATAAACCTGTACGAAACCCTCTTAGGGTTTGTTAAATCTGGTTCAAGGTTTCCCACAAAGATGCACACTGCCTTCTTGCAAACCCAACCCTTCTGTTCTCCAAATCATAAACAACCTCGAACCCCTGTTGCTGGTAATTCCCTAAAGTAGCCCCAGGCCCACCACTCAACTCAGCCTCATCACCACCGTTCATCAGCATCAAACAACCAACCTTCCTCTTCTTCCCCTTCCCATCACCACCATCCAAGAACTCATAAAAATAATTCCTCCTCGGCAGTACCACACCGGATCCATTCCCCACAAAATGCAACACCACCCTTGGTACATTCACCACGTTATTATCAAAATAATAACACGGGCTCAGCCCGGTATTTTCCTCGATGACACTAGCTCGCTCATTAACTCGCCCAACTCGGTTCTCAAACTCTGCCACGACGAAGTCATACAAACTCGCCGGCAACATAGTGAAAGTAGTCCCCGAATCCACCACCACCCCACCACTCCCCTCTCTATCAACCTTCCTCAAAAAATCCGGTGCTGGAATTATTTTTCTACCAATAGAAATCCCCTCAAGCCCAACACAATAAAAGTAAGGGTGTCTTGGATTATCAAGCATAGAAGTATACACAAAACTAGGCTTCTTAACACCGTTTACCCTCCTCTCTTTCTCATCATGATCATACCTTCCTAGAATGAGTGGACTCGGTCGACGAACCCCGTCTGAATCAAACGAATGAGATACCAAACAATAAGAGAATTGATTTCCAAGATGGGGAGATAATGTAGCAAGCTGAGCAGGCAACGAAAGGACTCCCCGCCCAAACCCAGCAACCCCAATAGGCTCGGCGAGAGTGGTGTGGGCACAGCCAAATGTGAAGTTATTGAATATCAAGTTAGTTTGGTTGCTTAACGGTAGCCTAATAGAGTCGCGGTAAAGGCGAGCTATCAGGCTGCCATCGCCATAAGCATAATAGAATTGTGGGCAAGAATGTTTTCGACAATCAGATATTTCGATGGATTCTAACGGGCAGTTGGAAATAGCACAAAGATCGGAGCTTGGGAGATTGGAGTGTACAGACGAACATGCAGACGATTTACAAGAGACTGGCGTGGCAGTTTTAGATAGTTTTGGTGGGGGGGTGGAAGCGAGAGACTCGTTTTCAGCTTTGCCTTCACAGAGAATGCATTCGAAAGGCTGGCATGGGAACCAAACAAGGTCACTTCCGGTGTCAAGATAGAGAGAGATGGGTTGGGAGTTGATAGTGAAGGAGAGAGTGTAGTCACTACCAGGAGAGAGAGGGAGGGAGACTTGGCGATGGTTGTGGCTGTTCTTGCTGTGGTGGTGGTGGTGGAAGCGGGCGGTTGAGCGGGTGGAGGTGGATTTGAGGAGGTGGTGGGTGGAGGTGAATTGGGTTTTGGAGAGGGAGTGAATTAAAGGCAGAAAAAGAGCTTGCGAAGTTGAGATAAAAACGTGAGTGAAACAGAGTACGAAACAGAGCAACAAAGAGTGAGAAGTTGCCATGAGTTAACTACTTAGGTGTTTTTTTTGTTAAGAAGAGAGGAGGAGCATAGAGACAGAAAATGAAGTTGAAATTTGAATTTGATTCAGGAGAGAGAAGGCTGAGAGGGGAGCCTTTAAGGATTGAGGGTAGAGAGGAGAGGAGGAAGATTCTGGGGGACGAATCGAGTTTAGGTTGCCAGCGGGGGAGGCTTGCTTACATGTATGTGTGTGTGTGTGTGTGTGTGGATTGGAGTGAGAGACTCATAATTATGGGAGATTAAATAGATGATGATTGAGATTGTAGTAGTTTTTTGGTTTAAAATGTTTTATATTTTTTAAAAATTATTTTTGATATTAATATATAAAAGTAATATAAAAAATTATTTTAAATAAAAAAATTGAAAATTTTAGAAATATGATTTGCATCATATTCTTAAACACACCATGAAATTGTGATAAATTTTGAGGTATTTTTTGTTTTTTTAAAAATATTTTTAATTTAAAAATATATTAAAATATTATTTTTATTTTTTAAAATTTATTTTTGATATTAACACAACAAAACAATTTAAAAATAATAAAAAACTTTAAATTATTTAAAAAACATATATCATACCACAAAGCTAAATAATATCTAAATATATATAATGTGGAGTTTGAGACTATTCTAAGATTTGATTTCACTTTTACCTAACTGAAGCAAAGTATTACCCGTGCCTTGTCTTGGCCTGGCTGGAGTTCATCTTTGGTTGGGATAAGCATCATTAGTTTCTTAATCTTTAATTAATACAATGGATTACCTTGATTCAGAGGGCAGGACATTGTAGAGAAACCAATCGAAGCCTTAAATCCCCAGTAAAGAATATAAAATAAAATAAAAATATTGAAGTACAGTTGAATATTCAATGGGGAAGTCATGCCTAAGGCACTGAAGTGGGCCCTAGAGTGACATTTAAGTGTTGTGCTAATGCAGTGTTGGAAACACCGTTGAATTTATATTTTTTAAAAAAATTTATTTTATATTTTTATTAAAATTTAATATAATTTGAATTATTTTAAACTACTAATATTAAAAATCATTTTTAAAAAATAAAAAAATTATTAATGTATATTTTAATATAAAAAATTATTTAAAAAATAAGACGATAAACATATTTTTAAGAAGACTTTTTGACTTTTTTTTCTCCTCCCCGCAACTACAAGTCAGCTTCCACCTTGTATGGTCATTAACAAATAAGTACTCCATCTTCTAAATATTGCTAATTCCCCCCCGATTTTTCTTTTCTTTGCATGTTGGCTTCTATTTCTAACACAGTTCAGCAATAAATGAAGTCTAATAGATGCATTAACGTAATTAGGGAACCTGTTAGCTTTTTCCTTAAATTAAAATGACAAGATTGACCAAATATTATATTTTCAGGTACATACAATTGTCCTTTGACCAAAGCAGAGTCTTCCAAATGAAAGGAGAAATTCATGGTTAGAATTGAGGTTTTCTCTGCAATATGCATAAATTGGAAAAATATTTATCTCAAGATAGAATATTGTAATAAAAATGTTCAATCTTCAATCTTTGCTCTTATGTTGTTTTCTTTCAACCTTTACTTTTTCACTCATATTTATTTAATTTATTAAGTTTTTTTATAAAAAAACCGAGTCCTAGTTGTGGTTTAAGAGATAAATAAATTAATCAGTTTAATACTAATTCTAAAATCTATATCTGATAATTTATTAAAAAAATAACAAGGTATATATATTATAAAAAATAAAATAAAATAAGAGAATTTCTCACAAGTGCTTTATCTTTTTGTTAAAAATAAAAAACTCAAATTGATGGAATAAAGTTGTGTCTGACTTGATAAATTAAGAATCATTACCTTACCTGTTAATTAACAAAATAAAATGATAATTCTTCTTTTTTCTAAAGCCATGAGCTTCAAGATTGTAATTCTAGCATTTAATTCAAAATAGTGAGTTTAATAAGCTCAATTATATGGCATGGAAATAAACAGGGATGGACATGTTAGACCATAGAAACTATAGGGAGAAATCAGCAAGAGTTTGAAGGTCGAGGACTGATCTGTTAATGAATATATATATATATAGGCTGGGTCTAATATATAGGCCTCGGGCTTCAATGCAAGAGTAACAACATCAAGGAATTCACGTGGAAAGGAGCCATCACAGCTATTCCTTTCCAACATAACTCAACCCAGTTTCAGCAAGATTCGGGTATCTTCTAATTCTGAAGTTTTTTTATTTAAAAATATATTAAAATAATTTATTTTTTTTATTTTTAATATTAATATATTAAAATTAATTAAAAATATTTATAAAAAACTGGTTGAAATCCTTTATCAACATTGCTAATGTGTTTGAAAATATAATTATGTTTGTTTTTAAAATATTGTTTACCTAGAAATATATTAAAATAATATTTTTTTATTTTTAAAAAATTATTTTTGATTTTAACATATTAAAATAATTTAAATAATTTAATTTTTTTAAAATATTTTAACATAAAAATAAATAAGGCTGAAATTCTTGGTTCGTGTTTCCCACAACGTACGAAGAAGGAGCGTGTAGATTTTGTTTGGTCCTGTTTGATGTTAGAAATGGGCCCCCCCTGCGTATGGATAACTCTGCCGAATTTTTGTCCTATAACTTGTGAATGTACCTTGGACGTACCAAGTCCATTGAATCACCATCGATATAATCTTGTCCTCGATTTTACGTGCCGAATCTACTCAGATACATGAGATCTACAAGACGCTCGCTCCGAGTGAATTGTGTACGAAATACAAGTTTTTTCTTCAAAGTTATTATTTTTACAAAACTTTCATATACGTTCATGTGTAATTCTCAACTTTTGTATATTAGCAATTAGAGGTATAATATAAAATTGTTGAATTGCTTTTCAATTAACCTTCTCACGAAGATCTTCTTCGCTCTTACAGCTCATGAAGTACTGTCGAAGACACATATGAGTATCAGGGCGCTTGCAAGGATTAGAGAGATAATTTCATAGGCTACTAGGGGTTTATTATGTAAGTTTAAGTATAATGATTATACCAGCATCAATAGAATAGAATATAGTAAATCTTGATTTTAAAGTTTTTTTAAATGAATTAAAAAAATATTTTTGATATCAATATTTTTAAAATGATTCAAAAATATATAAAAAAAATAATTGAAAACATTTTTTTTCAGGAAAGCTTTGAACTGCCATACCGAAAAAAGATTCCGAATTGATTTAAAAGAGGGGTTGCCAAACCCTAACTGCCGACATTGGAGCCAACCCAATGTTTAAAGAAATCACAAAACACGTCGCAATAATGTCTTCAGAAAACTATCAATTTGACTCCTTTGGATCTATCTCGCTTCGTAAAATGATGCAAAAAAAAAAGAGAGATCTCTTCCTGCATACATAGACATACATACATACATACATACATACATACATATATTGAAATTGAAATAATTTATTCCATTTAATGCACAAAACCAACATAGAATTTAAATGAAATTTAATCTCCATTGTCACTCAAATCTAAATTTACTCTTTAATGTCGGGAAAAAAAGACGAAAAAAGTGAGAGTTGAGCATCGAGGAGGAGGGCATCTGGAGTTCGATTCTTTTCCTGGCGAGCCAAAGGAAGTCACGAGAAGGTTGTTAGGGCTATGGAGGATGGGAAACCTGGCTAGGATATTTACCAATCAAACTTCGAAAATGCCTAACAGCCACAACTATTCCTTTAAAATCATTATTATAAATGAACCCACGACCATATATGAACAACGCTTGAAAGAGACGACTCCTCTATCAGCCAAGCTTCATAATTTTGTGCCATTGCATCACCACCATACTTCGATGAACAACAGTCCATTGTGATTTGGTGACAGCCAGATGCTCGGAGTCCTTACCAAATGTCGCCTTTCAAGTTAAAAAAAAAACATTCCCTTCCTAAACAAATATCGACCTGTTTCCTACCTAGCTGTATAGTAATGATGTCCATGATTCTATTTATAGGCATGACTTTGTTTTAAATTGGCTAAATATAATTTTTTTTCCTGGTCGGAAGGATATCTGGAACATAGGTGCCCTAGAATTTATGGTGGCTTTATTATACATATCTGTCTAAAGTATGTAACATAATGGAAGGTACACCTATCTTAAAATGTGTGGTTTTGTCACGTTCTGTGTAGTGGAACCAACCTAAAAGATAAAGGGCCTAGCTTCCTCTACATTATTTTTGTTCACTAATCATGATTTACAAAATAATACTAATACTAATAATAATAATAACAATAAAAGAGGTATGGGTTGAAAATTCAGTACCTACAGACATTAAAAGATAAGGAAAAGAGAAACTACACCAATGATTACAGGGATAAAGTTGTTTGATAAAGAGATAGTAGAGCAGTGGTTGATTTTAATTTATTTTTTTTAAATATATTAAAAAAATATTTTTTTAAAAAATATATAAATAATACAAAAACATAAAAAAAAATTTAAACAAAAAAGATTTTGTTTTTTGATTTTTTAAGAAACATGTTTCAAAATACATAGATGGGGGAAGATTACTCTCATTTAACCTCAACCCAGTGACCCACAAGAAACAACTCAACATTTTCTCATCTAACAAATGAAAAGGAAAAACAGAAAAAAAACTCTACAATGGACTGACAAAATTGATGGTGAATTGAAGTTCAATCACACCCAGAAACATGAATAAAAATCTTCATCGCAGACTCTTCAATTTTTACTTATTTTTATTGTGCCACACAGAACCTTGGAAAGGGACTCTGGTTCCACCCAATCAAAGCTTAGAGCATTAACAGCTCTACTTTTGAAGCTTGATAACAAATAAATGAAAACAGGGGCAGGTTTGGGTTCTAGGCTTGCGTGCCACTCCTATCCATAGACCAACAGCGTAGAACGGAGACTGGTTGATGATGAAAATGGTTCAATCAATCCAAGCACAATACACTATCACAGGAAGCTTACTAGTAGTTAATTTTAAAATTTATAAAGATTAATCAAGATATATATAAACCTGGGACAACTCATATAATGAATCAAAGAAAATGAAAAGAAAAAAGTTCACTGTCACTTGCAAAACATGTCAATTTTGTTGGAACCACGCCACATATTTTGAGCGTACCTCTAAGTGTGTTGAGTGAATATACAGCTGGGAGTAGCAAAATAGCTTATATTCGGACTAACAAGCGACCTTGACTTCTAACTACCATTTTAGGCAAAAACCATTTACTACAGACTGCCAGAGAATTCTCGTATTAGAGGAAATTAGTCATTTTAACAATGCTCCGCTGCGGCTAAATGCAAACTTTTTCCACACATTTTTTTATATAAAAAAATTCCAAGTGTAAGAAAACAAATTCAAATTCAAAATAAGAAATAAAATAAAAGGTTATAAAGAAATTTAAATGAAAGGTTACATTAAAAAGAAAAGAAACTTTAACAAAAAAAAAGAAAACCAAATTAAAAAAAAATAATATTCCATAAATTTTGATTGAATGATGGATGAAATTAAAAACCAATAAAACTTTAATAAAAAATTAAAAAATAATATATAAAAAATTAAAATTAAAGAATTTAATTGAAAACAAACAAAATTTTAAATAAATTGTTCAACATAAAAAAACCCAAAGTATCCTCTATAAATCCAAAAAAAAAAAACCCTATGAAAAAAAAACACCCCTGCACAGGCGAAATTTTTTTTCTTGATTGCAAAAGTAAAAACATCTTTTTCTGTATTTATAAAACAAAAAAGACAAACACCATCTATCAACAACTTTATTTATTTTAACTTAAAGAGTATTTTAGTCACTTTAAAAATAACTAATGGACCATAGAAAAAGGAAATGAACAGTTTTTTTTTTTTGCATCTGGGTGCACAGTGATTTATCCATTTCTTTCAGAGTTTAGGGCAATGTCATGGCGGATATTTTGATTAACAAATATTGATGAACTGATTAATGTGCCAAGTTATCTGCATGATGACGCCCAAAAATACAGTTTGAATTAACTGCAACAGTAAGAAATGCCATTTACTGCTCCATAAGAGCCACGCCAACTAATTTCCAACCATTCACTAATCTCCATCAAGAGGGGGAAAAAATTCCTTCAGCATAAGCATAACAAGGTAAAATAAACAAAAGGACCCATGGGATGGCAGCTGGGTTGTAATTCTTTCTTTTTTCCCCTAACACATTCGACAGTTAGATCTATTGCAATATCCAAGGAGCCACTGGGATAGCTGGAAACTCCGTTCATGGTAACAATCAAACAGCTCTTAATTTGTAAAGAAGACAGTCTCAGAGCCTGTAGCAGACTGAAGGGAAACAAAGAAAATGGCGCCCTTAAAAAAGACAGGGAGAGGGAATAGGCTACCAATATGTATGCATGCATGCATATTTAATTGCTCCTGGTCTACTTACTTTCCACTGGGAACTCCTACTCTGGACTATTACAGGACCCAAAAATGGATCACTGTGCCTTTATCAGTACTCACTCAAATACTGAAAGTCACGATCTCTACAAGATTTAACCATGAATACGAACACTTAGAATGCCATTTCAAGCTTTTTTTGATCTCATTACACGAGACACATAGTTTGAAATTAGCATATATTGTTATTCATACCTGAAACAGGATTATCCATGAAGGTGTTGTAGATTATGCTGTTAGAACCTGAGACAAGACCTTACATGCATGATTCACATACAACACTGAAAATCATATAACAGGTCTGGATTAAATTTGAACATTAAAGAATGTATTTAAGGTTTTAGGGAAAGGAAGAATTTAATTGGTCTTGGATATCAACAACCAATATTATAAAAACAATGTTAATGACATTAGACAGAACAAAGCATCTAAACCAAGTCATGAACCCACCTAAGGAGTGAATGCTTATGAAGGCTTTATTTTCTCCAACAGCTTCTCAGCTTCAATAAACCCAAGGGATCCTACAGACATGTATTTTGCATGTTTCCATCTGTCCAATTTATTCATGAGTTAAGATCTCTTCATTTTAATGGGCAATTAACGTACGAGAAGATAATTAAGAGAATAATTCAAGCTTTCAGTACTTGCCAAACATCATCAAATTGCTTACTTGGGTATGAATGGAAATGCCAAACAATGGAGGTGTAGATGGTTAACACTGTTAAATGGAGGCTGGTGAAAGCCAAATCTGTCATACAGAAAAAGAATATCTTAATTAAACTTGTTCTTGGAGTAAAGTTTCATTGCAAAGTAAATGAGCTTCATAGTAATCTGGCATGTTTTATTTAAAGTATGATGCATGCTTATGACTCCCTTGAGCATATTGTTCAAAAACTTTTACTCAGGGCCACTACTTCATTTGTTGCTCATAGCTACACTCAAATGTAAATCTACAAATCATCTAAATTATGCATTGGTCACCGCACATAAATCAGACCAAAAACATATGAATCACAGCATAGGTGCTTTCATGCATGAACCAGTACCTGTACTGCTTTGACTGAGGTGCATCTTGGTGTAGTAGTGTTTTCCCCACATTCAACATGTGATTAACTAGAAAAAACAGATAGGTAACCATTGGTTAGCCACGAGACAAGTGACAAAAGAATATATCATGCGCTAGTTCAAACTTCGAAGTTCAGACTAACGAACTGCTATATTGAATGTTCTTTACCCAAAGAATAATCTTCATCTCTCTTCTGGAGATCCTTGACAGTTGGAATGTGCTCCACAGGAATCACCAAGAAATGCCTACCATGAGGCAAACCCAAAGGAGCATTTTACGAAAATATTAAGAGAATTTAGCAAGAAGAGTAAGTGAGAAGACAAAACTGGCACCAAACACTCATACAATATCACCCCAAACAACGCTAAAAGAACTACTGAAAGAAACTAAATAGATACTTGCTAAGAACAAACACGTCTCCTGTGTTTAATGTGTTTGGCATTAACTTTGTATTTGATGAAAAAAACACGCTCCAACAAAAGAAAATGTCTTTTAAAACCAAACGACAACCAAAATAAAGTTTCATAAACACGACGCCAGTAAAGTCAACCTGGAATTTAAAAGGTTTAGAGTCCCCTTGCGCTGTCTGTCCGAGATCAAGACTCCTACTTGTTTGCTATATCATCATTTCATATGAATGCCCATGTTTGTATCCATCAATCAAGAGATTACAAGCACAAAAATAAACATATCATAATGATTAAATCTTAAGCAGCCAGAATTATAAAATAAAAGGTGACCTTCTGTTAAAGATTGGATAATTTTCCCCACTATGATATTACTGGATTCAATCCAACCCTGATTTAAATCAGAGAAAGCTAAAAACTACGCATGACATTATCATGTAATTTGAGGGAAAAACCAGAGAAAATGATTTTCGCAAACCTGAAAGCGGAAGGGTTGATATCTTGAAACGCGACCACCTTGTCATCCTGCAACAGGACAAAAAAAAAACTCAAATTAAATATTTCGGAAATGACTCGTTTGGTTGCCGGGAGAAAAAACGGCCGCAACAGAACCAAAAAGAAGATTGAGAGATAGAAACGAACAGAGTGAAGGAGAGTAGTGGAAGTGGGTCTGGTGGCAATCTGGCAGAAGATACATGATGAGGTCGCTCCCGCCATTTGCCCACCCCCGCTATCGCCCGCAATGTATCAGAATTTCCGAAAATTAAGATTTCAGACTTCATAAAAGAAAAGGAAAAAAAAAGGATTTTCGTACAGTTACCTTAATTTGTTTTTATTACGCAGTTGGCTCTATTGTTTTACTTATTACACTGCATCTTCATTTTGATGAGGGAATGTTTACATTTCATCCTTGTTATGATTTGAAAGTGGACGTGAGACTATTGTTTGAGGCTTTTGTTGATAATAGAGGATTAGAAGGGGTTATGGACAATGATTAAGATTGTTTTTCATCTAAAAAAATATTAAAATAATAATATTTTTTTATAATTTATTTTTTAATATCATAACATCAAAAAAAAGACAAAACAATATTCAACCGCTGGGCCAAATCATCTTTAAAAATAATTTATCAAATTTTCGTTTATAATATGTGGATTTAAATGACAATAACATTATCTTTTTTATACATAATTTATTATAATTTTTAATTGAGATTGATATAATATCAACGAGCAATAATTTATAGAATATACATTTATCCTCTCAAAATTTTAAAATTCAAGAAAACAAGTATTTTCAAAACTCAAGCTATATGATTTAAAGAGCAAATTTAAAATTAATTTAATTAGTATAATATGCATAATTAGCAATTAGATAATCCATATAGAAACATATTTCGTACCCTTAATCCTGAATTTTATCAATGATCGATCTAATTTCAAAAATCTCATTTGGAGAAGAGAAACGTGAGAAGAAGAAGAAAAAACTCTTGCAAATTGACTAGATCGTGATGAACTCAATTGATTCATTTGTTATTTTAATCTTATATTGATATAGGATTGGAGGCCTTTTTTAGATTTTCAAAAACATTGCCATTTTTTTTAGGAGTTTTTTATTAGGTCCTTTATCGGAAGGCCAACTGGCCAAAACGCCATCCTTCAACCCATAATAATACAACTTCAAATAACTTTCTAATAATTACTAATTAGAGCCCGAAGCAACCATTAAAATTTTGTAATCTCAAAGCTGGGAAATTACTCCAATTACAATAGAGTTAGGGGCAATTAGTCTAATTAATAGATAAGATACTCCAGAAAACAGCATTTCGACCTTTGGTTAACACCTAAAACCTCAGCAGGCATAAGGCAAACCTTTACTCTGCCACGCCGTAAGCAACTCATACCATGCCACCGCTCAATCCAGTAGCCTTTTCCTTATGATTCCTCTGCTCTCAAAAACCCTAACAATCCCCTCTCTCCCTCTACGTTGCTCAACTCGCTTGACTCTCACTCCTCACTCACTATTCACCTGCTTCACTTCCACTCCAGCTCCAACACAAACCCGACCCATGAGCTCTGACTCGACTCAGCGCGTCTTCCAGCTCAAACTCGACCCGCTCACCGGTAACTCTGAATGGGTCATCATCGAAGACGGAAACAAAGAAGAAGAAGAAGAAACTTTTAAGAGTTCCAGCAGTGCACTTCTAGCTACGACCTCGTATCTGGACATGCTCAATGACGATGCTAGAAACAGAGCATTCCGTGAAGCCATTGACAAGACCATAACCAAACCTTGCCACGTCTTAGACATCGGGTACATCAAATATTTTAAATTACAACTACATTTACAATTACTATTACTACTAATATACAATTTTTATGGCGGCAGGGCTGGGACAGGGCTGCTGTCAATGATGGCAGCAAGAGCAATGGGGACATGCGATGATAGCAAGAAGGGGATGGTAACAGCGTGCGAGTCATACCTTCCTATGGTGAAATTAATGAGAAAAGTATTGAATTTAAATGGCATGGGAAAGAATGTTAAGATTTTTAACAAACGCTCCGATGAACTCCAAGTTGGTGTCGATATTCCTTCACGAGCAGATGTTCTTGTAAGCATAGTAATTCGTATTCTTCGTACGCATTCTTTTGTTCTCGGGTGTTATAATGCTTGTTTACTTGGTAAAGTTAACTAACACAACACCAATGCTATCGAATAGTTGATTGTTTTGTGGTTCGGTGACTGCTAAGTTATTTGTCATTTCAAAAGTGGGGTTCTAAAGTCATAGTATATTGGGCATGGTGAGTTGTTGGTAGTTTAAGCTTATGGAATTGCTTACTTATGAAGTTTGTTTCTGATTTGATTACAGGTTAGTGAGATACTAGACTCAGAGTTATTGGGTGAAGGGTTGATACCGACTCTACAACATGCACATGACATACTGCTGGTGGACAATCCACTGACCGTGCCATATCGAGCCACGACTTATGGCCAGGTGTTTGCATAGACCATCTACTGTTTGGTTTCTTTTTCTTTTATTCTGGACGTATTTTTGACACTTTGTTTTCTCTTTGAAGATGTTACATTACATGTCAATTGTTGGCTTTTAGCATCTAATGTTAATATTCTCATCTTTTGCCTATGTGGCTATGGCCTTTTCCTCGTACAATGGGGGACAGTATAAAACTCAATGTTCCTGCTGAGGGGTCTGAGTAATAATAATTGGCACTAAATTTGTTATATGTGGTGTTAAGTGACCAAAAACCTTTGAAATCTTTTTTCCTCAACGATTAGAGCAAACAAAAGTTATCCTTCAGAAATTAGTATCCGTTGGCACCTTTGAAAACTCAACAGAAATTAGCCACATAATCAGAATGTGAATACATTTCTTTAGGCTTCACTAAAGTCTGGAATAATTCGCTTTAACTTTTCTGTGCATGGGTAGGAGTAAATTCTTGTGCGGCTGACTTATTCATTATACACTGGATCTACTGGAACTTGAAATCTGGCCATTTACATATCCGTTAGAGAAGGATAAATACAGCCATTAATATAGAGGAAGGATTTCTAGTTCAATTGATTTAATGTTCCCTCCACTGAACCTTGGAAAATTGTTTGATATTTTGCTTTTTACCCTGGTAAGTTTAGCTGAATGGCCTAGGCTAGATCAAAATTAGGCTATAATGTGATTTTCTTTTGCTGATAGTTGCTCTACCAAACTGTTTTGTATTATTTGACTTATGTTTATTCCTGGAGTTGTTTTCTGGTCACACCTCAAAGGTTTTTTTCCCCTGCTTTTCAATTGGCTTTTTATTCAGTAAACTTGACTAGTTTATTTTTCAATTTATTCATCTTTTGGTTGAAAATTGTTCCTCATTATGATTTCAAAGCTCATGCTAGTGTATTGTTTTTCCTTTTCAAGTTGGTTGAAAGCACGTTCCTGTGGAAGCTGCATGATCTATCTAATAATGAGGAAGAAGCCTCAGACAGCATTCGTCTTGCTCCAGCTGGCTTGGACACAATTTTACATGTCAAAGCAAAACAACATCCCATGCATTGTGATGCAATATCAAAAGAGATAAATCTGGTAATGACATTGGTCACTATCCTTCTGACTTCTTCAAGAGGAAAATTGCTATAACTGTCGCTCAATTTAGGATTCATTCAGCTGTCAGAACCCTTCAAAATTTTCGAGCTTGACTTTTGGAAACGGCCAGACAGCCAACGGGACTCTAAAGTGCTCATCAAGGCAACTAATGATGGTAGAATTCATGCTGTAGTATCATGGTAAGCCTATCTCTGTTGCTTGTGTCATATTTCTGATAGCTATGAAATTTGTATTTATTTTTGTTCAGGTGGATTCTTCAGCTTGATTCAGAAGGGACAATCTTTTATTCCACTGCTCCTAGATGGATAACTTCACCAATAGCCACACGTAAGTTGCAGATGTCTCTCTTCTCGGGCACTTTTTATTCCGCTCTAAAGTGCTATAATTGTGCACGTACTGCATCCTTGGAAGGAAGTTGAGCGATTCAATGAAGAAAGGGTTTAAACGACTGACAATGTTTTATGGGTGTTTATGCTAATAGAACAGCAGTCGATCATGATTTGCTGACTAGGTAGTACTTTTATATCAATAGTGAAAGGTTGCAATCTTGTGGCATCTTCAATTAAGTGAAATAGCTAAGAATGAGCTATAGAAGTTGTCTCTAATGAAAAAAAATAAAATTCCTATGGACTGTTCCTGAGGTATGGAAAAGTGGGACTTTTGATAGCGATCAGTGCCTGAGACTTCTAAATTGTAACAGACAAGATCAATGTCAAGAATCCTAAATTGCAGCAGATAGGAGCAATATTCTGAATAAATATTGTCTCCTTTGTGAACTGTTTTGTAACCCAACTCATGAAAAAGGTATGTTAAGAGAAGGTAATTTAAGTGAGCTGTTCATTGTTTTTCCTATTCAGATATGCTCTTAAGATGATTAGATGTCCATCTACACCTGAGAGTTTCAAGGAATTGACAAGAAACATTTTGAAACTTGTACCGTTTTTTTTAGATTTGTGCTGGAAAATCACGATTTGTTCTGATTCCTCTAATGAAGTTGATTTAATGCTTCACTAGATACTGGAAATTGGTGTGACCACTGGAAACAGTGTGTGTGGTTCATTCCAGGGGAAGGTATACCCATATCCAAGGGTGAAGAGGTTCATTTACATGCTGTTCATTCTGATACGAGTGTCTCATATAATCTTGCAACCCAAGCCACTGAGATTAGGGAATGTGATTCCATTGCTGGAGATTCTCTCCTCACATTGTCTCCTGAAAGAATTGCAATCTATGGAGACAGGAAATGGAGGTCTTGCATGTCAACAGCTTTGAAGAATTTGGTACGAGCTCTCTGGCTCTCTCTCTCTCTTTCTCTGGAGTTATTTTCAGTGCCTGTCATTTTTTAAAAAGGAAGTTGCATTTTGCAGTTGCAGACAAGAGTTCACCCACTATGTGTTGTTGCGGATGATAGTGTTTTCTTATCACTTCTTGTAGCACATCTTTCAAAGACTTCAAATGTGATAGCTCTGTTTCCTGGGTTGCGAGAGAGGGGCGTGCAGTATTTGAAGGCAGTTGCTGATGCTAATGGCATCACAGCAGATCATATAGAAGTTTTTCAAAAGAAGAAATATTTGACTCTGAACGATACTAAGCAGAAGAAGGTATCTTAGTTTTGTTACTAATTGACATTTCACATATTGCTTTTACTTTCTCAGTTTGTAATTTTTGAGGTTCTGTATGAATATTGTTGTTGTGCTTGTCTTTTCTTTTTCAAGTCCTGTAGCTTTGCAAGCTCTTACTCGACAACTAAGCTAGAGTATTTTACCTAGATTTGCTTCTGATCAACTGCAAAATGGACTTTAACAATTTGAGTTTTATGTGTTCTGTTTGCAGGTTGATCTATTGATTGGAGAACCATACTATTATGGAAACGATGGGATGCTTCCATGGCAAAACTTTCGGTTTTGGTATGCTCTAATATGCAGCAATGCATTAGTGGAACAAATATGTTATAGTATCAATGCACATCATTTATTCAAGTAATTTATATGATGCCCTTTTTCTTGTCATGGATTTGGAATTTAGGAAGGAACGGACCATGCTTGACTCTGTCCTTGCTGAAGATGTGTTAGTAATGCCCTGTAAAGCAATGCTGAAGGCTTGTGCGATGTCCCTTCCAGTAAGAGAAAAACAGTCTTGTTATTTTTTGTTGTTCGAACCTGGTATTTGGCTAGTGATGGAACTGGTATTGGATACCTTCTCTACAGGATCTTTGGAAAAGTCATCGCTGCTTAAGCAAGATAGAAGACTTTGACCATTCAATTGTAAATAGCACCTTAGGAGCCTGTGGTGACTTACCCCCACCCCTAGAGGGTCCACTTCTGCCTTTCTTTATATGGCAGTGTGCGGAGACTAAGGTAACTGATATACGTAAATTATGCCTACAAGAATGTTGTATTGTATTCTTTTCCAGAATATGTTAAGCATCATTGTATTGATATGATTCTATTGGAATTTCTTAGGAACTTAGTGAGACATTTACCATCATGGAATTTGATTTCTCAAAATCTATTGGTCCATGCTATGGAAAAGCCCAGGTAATAAATCTGCACCTCACATTGTCATTGTCCTGTAACAGCAATCATCAGGGACATTATTGTTGGGATTTGGTTGTCCGCTTCCTTGGATCCAAGTTCTGAGACATTATTCCCTATTTTAGGAGCTGGTTTCTGTGCTCTAATCTCATTGTGGTTTTATGTGAATGTGCATCTTCTCCTTTGGTTAATTTTTTCCACATACACATGAAATTTGTAAGCTAAGGTTTTTAATCCAATCTAGTTGTGCTGTAGATGAGAATGGGTTAATTGCATGTTGAGGTATCCTTAGATCATTGGCATGAAATTATGTGAACAGTAATGTTGTAAACTAATGTAGCCTGCGGGGGGTTATCTTTGCATTTTTTTCCCCATGACATGTTACTAGAACACGGTCTTTGAATTTTATTAGTTAATTTGAGCTCAGGTTATGTGCATTAGATAGACAATTGTCTATATAATTTGCGAACTAGAAGTGATTGTCAATTTGTCATCTTACAATTTTCATTCACCGGATATAATTGCTAAGCAATACAGACAAATTACTAGTAAATACTATGTATATGATGTAACAGTAGTAATTATTTATTAGTAAGATTTTTTGAGCTGAACATTGTATGGCAATTCCTATGGCTATATTTTATCTGTGGAATTTAGTATTCTACTATTTCATCCTGAAAAAGAGTGCTCTCCGCAGGTTGAATTTACTGAGCAAGGGATGTGCCATGGATTTGTGCTTTGGATTGATTGGGTGATGGATGCGAAGAATTCTGTTGTGCTAACTACAGGGCCAGGTATAATTTTATTCTTCACGGTAGATGGTTCAATCAAAGCTTTCCTACCTAGCATGCCTGCTTTAAGTTGTATTTGTCTGACAATCTTCTTTGTTCTGTAATTTTTTATTTTTGCATTGCTACCTTTCTGAATAGTTATAAGTAATATTTGTTAGCTGTCAGAGTAATTGGAAGCCTTTTTGTCTAGCATTAACTCATCTGTGTTATACATGCATTAGATAAGAGATATTGGAAGCAAGGAGTGAAGCTTCTGTCACAGCCTGTGGCAGTTGGAGGTCGTGGATTGGGCACAGGTTACTGTTGTTCTACACTAATAGAAGCATTCTTCGATCCATCAAGTGGCGAACTCGTTGTAAAACATGTTTGGTCATAAAAATTGTTTGCTCCATGGAATCCAATATGTGATGAAAAATCTAGTTGCTGAGAAGTCTTGCTGTGGTTTTTCCTAGAAATTAAAAAAGAAAAGAAGAGTTTTCAGGTTCCAAGTCTTGCAACTCTCCTTTTTTTGATGACGTAGTATATTTACATTTTATTTGCTCCACTTATATAGGTTCCTTAAACTTCAGTTTCGAATTAAGTGCGGAGGAGCTCAGGATGTGTGTGGGTGTATAAGTCGAAATGTACCTGCTAGGTATATGATGTGCATTAAACTTGAAAAAAAGGAGGAAATGTATGCGCTAGGTATATAAAAAAGAAGGGTGGTATCCGGTTCCCAGTGAGTGAAGCGACACCAAGTTTGTATTCGGCTGTTATTTTCCTAGTAGGGGGCCAAACTAATGAGATTGCTCTTCAATTCTAGTACACAGAACAATCCAGAGATGCATTGCACAGCTCCATTCTCTTCAAATTTGATGTCTCCTTTTCCGATGACACAGACCGGAATTGTTCTCCACTTTTACTCTATCTCTGAATTTTCAATCGAAATTTGGAAATAGCTCCTTGTCTCCACTCATATGGTAACTACAACCCGGATCAAGATACCATTAGTTGTTGGACTATTCGTCTTTTACATCCACAGAAGCTATCAAGAACATTTCTTTAGCCTCGGTGAAGTTTGCCTTCGTGTTCTGGGCATTGATATTGAAAATGCCCCAACTCATGAAAATTGTAGCTCTCAACCCTTGTCGCCCTCTTCCTCACGCGTTCTCTACACCTTCCTCGGCCGCTTCCTCTCCCATGGGAGTGGTGGTCCAGGCTGACTTTCAAAGCATGTTCCTTCATTACATGGCCAATAATTCTTTGATCATGCACAAGCAAGCTCCTTTTCATTTCATCAATCTAAAGACCATCAATCTCATTAGATTCCTCAATGGAGCAAACCACATAATCATTCTCAGATGCCATCGACCTCAGAATCTTCCCAATTATCATCACATATCCCTCATTTTCTCCATGGATTCGCGTCTTATTGGCTGCTGCCAGTGTTCTTGCAAAATAGTCATTGACAGATTCTCCCTCCTTTCACGTGAAGCATCTTGAACTCCTTACGAAGAGCCTGTATTTGTGCACGCTTTACCCTAGCTGTGCCTTGATATTTCTTCTTCATCGAATCCCGAATGTCTTTTGCCAAGATAGTCTCTAGTACGGATCGATATATGGCACGAAACAGGTAATTCTAGTCTTCAAGCCTTTCAGCTTCTCTGTGTCTAGTTCTTTGAGTGGTGCCTCAGTGAGGACAGTTCCTTGAGGATACTGCGTGCTTCCACTCTCCACTAGACTCCAGGACTTGTTGGACCTCAAGAAAATCACCATCAGCATGCTCCAATGATTATGTTCATAGGTTGCCCGAATTCACCCCCTTCTGCTGCCATTGGGACGTACTGTTGCAAGTTAGAAGACTTCGGCTTCTTTGTTGGTCAGGCCCCGTTGTAGCTGCTTTGATCACACCTTTGAGAATAACTACTTGGGAGAATGCTCTTATCATTAATGAAGGGAAAACATGGCTTATATAAAGCCTTTACAACATTGAAAATAACAGAGATAAAAAAATTTTAAAAAAAAAAAAACCATGACTGACAACCCCTAGTTTCATGGGATTCCTCTGAAAAATATTCAAACACTAATTGGTTCCCTGATGCCTCGGAGTTGTTTGTGTTCATCATGGGGGGCAGCCATTTCTCTCTGCTCGCAAATTCTCTCCACCATTTGGAAGCTATAAAACATTTTCATGGAAGTTTCATCTTGAGTCCATGGCGATTATCTTCCTTGGTATTTCTACATCAGAAATATTAGGGAACTGAAGCATTAAATTCTCAGTGAAAACCCAAGAAATGGTATGGATATTATTTATTTATTAAAAAAAAAACCACTTCAGGGGTGGTAAAAACAATGTTCCCCTAAACAAATGCACTTGCTCTTCACGAAAAACCTTGCGGGCTAATACTTAGTGTAAAATTATTTTTTTGAAACCATTTGGACATTTTAAAATTGATAGAGGATAAAAAGTATATTTTGCTTTTTATTTGCATAGAATGACTTTAATTTCATTAAAAGTGAGAAATTACAAGGTTACCATAGAAGGTTATATATATATATAAGTGCGAGGTAAAATAATCTATTTAGAAAATGAGAGGTGTTTTTATCTTTTTACTTTAAAAAATACAATAAAAAGATCTGTTATCTTTGCTTGCTTTTTAAATCAAATTGTCATTTAGTCAAGTTAATGACTGCGAATGTTAAATTTTATTCAACATTACAATATTTTTTTTATTGCAATTGCATCCTTTTCGCGATCAATTGCATCCTTTCGTCTTCTTTGTGCATTAAAGTTGTCTAAAATATGTAAGTTAATTAGAATAGAAAGAGGTAAAAGGATAATTAGAAGTATAAAACTATGGATATAAACACCAATTCTTTTAATAAAATTGTTTTCATTCTGCAAAATATTATATGTAAAAAATTTCAAATTTATGATATTTGCCATCATATGGCATGCCTGACAAAATATATGAAAATAGAAATACATTTTTAACTATACTTGCTCCCCGAAGCATTGTCACACTAGAATTAGTATGCAAGCACATTTCCAAGGCTGACACAAGGCAGACTTGTCAAAACAAAAACATATTATTGTCGTCCCAGCAGATGGCTGATTCACCTGGAATCAAGTATCATATGCATTCTGTCTAAAGCTCAAAACTATGCTCATGGTGCTTTACTATATTACAAGTTCTCAAAATAGGTTCTCATACCCTCGCAACGGCATGTGTGGTGAATGTTTTTAAAATCACTGGTAATTGTTATTCATCTGAGAGTATGAGAACTTGTTATGGAAACCTCCATCTTAAAATATAGCATGTTTTTTCACTCGATGCCTATAAAACCTGAAATTAACTGCTGGATAAAAAACCATAACAAAATAAATAAATAAAAGAAGATAAGTGCTTAAAAAATGTGTAACTGGCTTTTATTAGAAATGAAATGCACCACAAAATAATTATTCTCCTAAATGCTCTAATTGAACATGCTACTTAAACAACATGAAGTAACGAGTTTATGCCAACCACTCCTCTTTAAGTTACTTCAGAGGCATGTAAAAGGATGCAAAATTTGAGCAGTAACAGGTTCTAAATTACACTAATTTGAGAGGCATTCATACTCTGGGATCCTTGGGTATCAACAATGCTGCATAATCATCAACCTCCACCTGATTAAATAATGGAAAGTTGAAAAATTAGCATTCATCATCATGCCTTCAACGAAACGGCAAAAGAGAATTACAGTACCTCAAATATTTGGCCACCATATGTGTACTCCACATGCAAAAGCTTAGGTTCTCCTGGACAAGGATCGTAGAAGCCCATAATTCCCGACTTCTTTACACCCTCATGAAGCTGCACTAGCATTTTCAACGCCATATTAAAACAAATGCCAAAAGTATGGGATCTAGACTAGAAGTGTGAGCGGTAAACACTAAGTGCAAAATAAACTGGCATAAATTATATTATCAAACCAGAAAACATACAGCAGGCCTATCAAATTTATCAGATATATAACCAGTACAAGGAGCTGTACCCAGGATGTCAACTTATCAAAAAAGAAAAAAAGAAGAAGAAGAAGGTGATAGGCACTGGTTAAGGACAAAGGCATGCATATTCCTTTGGGCAATAACGAATACAAGTACAAGCAATTTATCAAACATGACAGATGGTCCCATCACACAAGGATGGTCCCATCACACAAGGATGATCCTTAAAACACCTCAGATTTGCATTCACTGCATTATCCCTCGATCCTCCTGGATGCAGAGATGAAAGTTGAAAACATTTCAGACTGAATAGGCTGCATTTACAGCATTATTTTATGCACATATATTCTTCCTCTACGTAGATTAAAAAGTACATCAAATGAAACTCAAATAGTCGAACAAGCATCCAACCACATGCTTCAACATTTAGCCACAACACTCTCATGTTTGAATTAAAGCATCAAGTTTGTTGGTCATGTGACTAGCTCTCTCTAACACACACACAAACACACTTGCATAAATACACACATATATGTTAATTTATCACATCCACAGATGGAACCACATTTTAATATATAATTGAAGAAAAAAAGGTTTAAATGAAATATACCTGCAGTTGGCCAGCATCATTAATTAAGAAATTAAGAGGTATTGTAACATCAATGACTTCTGAAGCTGATTCAATGTTTACTTCTCTTGATTTATCTGCTTCCTTCAAAGCTTTACTATTTCCATACACTGCTTTAGTGATTACAAGTCCATTTGTTTCTAACTGCCTACTTCTTTTCCTGTTGGCCACAGTTTGTAATAATTGTTGTGCCTTTTCTGCCGCAATCCTTGCCTCTCGAGCCTATACAATGATCCAGAAGCATTCTTCAAAATCAATTAGGCTAAATAATGAAGCATGTAGAAAACCATAAAAAAAAGGGAGAGAAAGAAAGAAAGAAAAATGGATAAAGAAGCATGTAAAGGTACCAACTTCAGCCAGAATCTATGTGACATTGCATTTTAGAACAGATGCTAAAATGCTCTGCATTTGCAGACACTCAGCATTCACTATGCAAATAAAGGTAATAATTCTTTTCATGTAAAGAAAGAAATTCTATTAGAAAGACCATGCAGCACAACGAAGAGAATAAAGTATTCTAATACCATTGAATATCATCATAGGAATTAGGGACCTCCTCTAAAGGTACTCGCAGTAAAGTGGCTGAAACAATTAAGGAATTCCTCTTCATTGAACTACTAACATAATTGTGCATCAAAACCAGATAATCAAGGATCTGGCATTTTCACAAAGCAGTCAAAATGGAACAATCAAGATTGGACACTAGCATATTATAAAGTTCCCAGAACCAAAAGAAAGCATAAACCACAAAGTCCTTAGGCAACCTACATAATCCATACCTGGGCAGAAGATCTCTCTTTAATTTCTGAAGTCTTCTGCTTTTCCCTTCGAAGGTAATAAGATTTGACTACGAAATTCTGCCATTATGAGGGTGCATAGTTAAGCAGATAATATACAAGTGACATTTCTGTAGTCAAAAACTTCTTTTGACCATCATGGTCAAACAATTTCATCAACTTATGGAAAGCAATAGTTTCAGTTGTCACTTCATCTTGAGAACCATACGAAGTCCAAAGTTCAGTTGTCATTCCAAGCACAATGGAAAGTGATAGCTAGAATTTTCAGTAGAAATTAATACAAGCAGTAAGCAGCAATAAATGACAACCGCTAAACATGAATCAACAAAATGGAGACCCCAAAAAGCTGAGAATTCCAATAAGGAAAAGCTGTACCAAACAAACACTAAATTAGCCAGATATACTATGACATGATAATTAAAAAACGTGCATAACTGTCTGCTGTGTTCTGACCCCCAAACATCTGGTTTATGAAAGTATAGATTTATGTCAAAGGTTAAAGTGTTAAATCAATGCACAATGAACCCTTCCTGCAACAGGATTTAACCTAAGTTCTCTTCAGGTGTCTGGCTCCTGCCACCTGGGTTCAATTGAGTGCATACTGCATACATTAAGCTGATAGCTTTTGTGAACATGGGGAATAAAGCAAAATGATAATATTATTTTCGATTACATTCTTGTAAGTCACAATCACTCCAGCTTAGAAACAAGGAACTAAACTTAAACAAGAATAAGATAATTAATTGTTTAGCATACAAGAGGAAACTTGAGAGTTGCATTTGTAATAACCTTGAGTAGGAAGTAAAGAGACGTTGGAATTACAAATGCTCCAACTGCAAACACTGGATTCAAATGCCTGGAAAGCAACATCTGCACAAGACAATCCATCAGCAACAAGATGATAAAAAACAAGAAGCAGAAAGGCATAAACACAGCAATACTGAGTTGCACACAGGAATCAGCTCCAATTGCTTTCTTGCAAGTAAATAGAAGCATGCTAAGGTAACATATACTATAACAAGTCTTCTCCATTCATTTGATGTTTTTAGAACCTTGCCAAAGGAGTGCAAAACGATATAAAAAGGAACAATTCTTTTGTTAAGAAATATGAGCAGAGATTTTTATATGCGTGCTACCATCTCTTGGTTAGAAGGACATTTTGAAATTTGAAGGTATGTAATCAAATTTGTTTATCTCACTGGAAATTGAATGTTCAAAGAGATGTGACTTTCCATATGTTTATTACAAAACAAATGAATATATCTATAAGATTATGTAAGGCTTGATTGATATATTTTTTTGCCTATATTAAAATGTCTTTAGGACTGTGTTAGGTTTAATTGATTTGTTTTTCCTACATTAAAAGTCAGTAAAATATTAATATTTTTTTTATTAATTTAATATCTTTTTCACTATTATATTAGTAGGAAAAATTTGCATTCAGAAAACACAATATCATATCCATCACACTTGACACAAAAACTAGTAGATTAAAATGTCAAGCAAACATGACATGTCAAAATGAATAATAGCTGAAAGGATGAGATTTTCTTACAGGAATAATCAACTTTTGTCCTCCACGGTGCAATTCAAACTTCCAAAAGATGCCCTGTCAAAAGAAAGAGAAAATAGAAGTTCTTATGTTGGTGGTGCATCAGTTGGCATGTAAGTTAGGGTTATAAACTGAATGCATTTGGCCCATTATGTACACCAAAGAAAATATCTATTTTTTCTTATCTTTGCATTACAACCTGGAAGGATTTAACCACTAGGTACCACAGTTCACTGCTGATGCAGGATAGCTTTGGGGGCTGCCCTGGATCTGACTTTAGAGGCCGTTTTAGGGCTGTTTAGAGCTGCATGAATGTGGATCCTGGACAGAATATGAGGAAGGATGTGGGAGATTTCTAGAAGTCACACCTATAGGATAGGAAAAAACATAGAAAACACACCTAGGATTCTAAGGAGCCACACTGTTCTTAGCAGTCATACCCAGGGGAGATTGAATCACATAATCTAAAGCAAATTGTTAATATAAACTGTAATTAAAATATTGAAAGACTGCATAACTGTTATACAGAGATGCTAGCACTCCTAGTCCAGCAAGGACTTATTTTCCTATATAAGAAATCTATTTAGAATAGGAGAAACCCTATAAGCTAATTACTTTAGAACTAGTAGAATGTTAAATAGAAAATAACCTAGAACTGGACAATTTTTCCAGAAAATCAATAAATTACAAAAATACCCATCTACAAAAATAGATAAATTGTGCTTCTTCTTTTTTTCCCCCTTTGCATCAATTGCATTCATGTTCTAATTAAAATTGCAGGAAATTAGTGCAATTGACTTATCCACTCTCTGCTATTCCAGTGCCTTTGTAGTCATTAATTGATATAGCATAATTTACATAAAGATTCCATTAGCAGAAAGCTCTGGCTTCTTTATTTTCTCCAAGTATAATCCAAGAAGCATAAAAAACTAACAAGCCACGGCTGCCCTGTCAAAGAATGTTGAGAGTGACAAACAGCAAATTCTCCTCATTGGACCCTGTTCTCGATGGGAACTGGATGATATAATGGTTTCAATGTCCACCAAACCAATTCTAAGGTTCATTCAGGTTTTCTAAGAATCAGGACATACAGACAGAATAGAAAAATAACACAAAAGCACAGCACTTGAAATTGGTCCTTTTGTTTTTTTGATACCTGAATCCCAATTGTGTACAGCATTCGAAGTGTGCTGAAATTAGACAATTTCCTTCCCCCACCAACTTCAACCTCTAACATAGCGCTGCAACAATAATTGATTCATTTTATGCATGTTTTATGAAGAAGTATTTACATAAAATATATGAGAGAAAAGTGAATGCATAACAAAATATTGTCAACTTCTAGCTATCCATTACTCCTACTTTTCAACAGATGATGAAAACTATCAGTAGTTTTATAGTTGCTGTCATTTCCCATCAGAGCAAGTATTAATATGACCCAAATGCTTTGACTTTCTAATCTACAGAATAGTTTGTTTCTAATTAGTGACACGAAAAACTCCTAAAAGTAGTTATAAAAGAATATGCATATCAGAAGTGATTCCTAATAAGCTGCAGTCAAGTGCAGAATGAGGAGCATTTCTTTCTCTATCTTTTTTCTTGGTTAAATACCTCTTGAGAGTGATGGCTCCTATAATGGAAGTTTTCCTCTCCCTTTCAAATGTGTGCTCCCACTCAACATCTTCATCCAAATAATATGGACAGTAGTAATTTTAAAGCAGGATTATAACATTTCCTATATGCGAAGCAAACTTGGTCAATTAATGATCTATCTTGTACAAATGAAAACTCACTACATACATGTACTGGTACAAATGGGAACATGAAAAACTAGTAAATACAAGGAAAACATAATACAAATACTATTAGTTACTACCAAAAAATCCACATTTATAAATATTTCAAGCATATACCTTCCAAATCTACCTGCAATACGACCATGAGACTTTGAAGAAAAGCGACAAGTATAATGTGCTGATGCGGCAAAAGAACTTGTGCCAATCTGCAGTCAAGTATCATATACAAACAAGAAAAGGGGAAGAGATGAGCATAAACTTAGTGTGAGTTTCTAAAAATAGCAAGAGCAAGGTGATATGTGTGGAATATGAAATAGCTAAAGATAAACAGAAAATAGAACATGATACAAATGGAGGTTTAAAAGGATGAGAAAGAACAAAAGAAAAGTACATAGCAAATCAATTGGTCATAGGCAACTCGAAGTCAGATCAAATTAAATATAGGTCCTATTCTCTCACAGTTGATTGTAACCAAAAGGCAAACTTAGTGCAGACAACAAAGATTAAGCATTTGACTAATCTGTATCAAGCAACAACTAGTCACTTTAAAAATGGTTAAAGCATGTGACTTTAGAGCTTGTAGGCAAAACCCTACATAACTTGAAGCAGTCATGATATGGTATGATTTTTTTTACTTCAAACTATTTTCCAAGGTTTTGTGGACTTTTTTGTCATTAATGTTTTGCCTGGTTGAAAAAGTAATTAGATGTACCTTCAGCTCTCCAGAAGCAGACATTTTCTCCTCCTCCTTTTGCCATCCAACTGCTATAGATGACTCAGGACCTAATAAAAGCTGTATCTGAAAAATAGAAAGTGCCAACATACAACAACTCAAAGGTTTTACAATAAGAAACAAAAGATATTCAAATGTAACTCTTTTGTTTTATTTCCTTTTTGACCTTACCCATAATTCCACTAACTCAAATTGATAATTGATTTTTTTTAAAACGTCTGCATAATTATACTAGAATGTATTTTATTTTTTTTATTTTTTTATTTTGAATATGTTAAAGGCTCTATCTGATAGATAAAATCAGCTGCGTTGAAAATATTGGGATAATATGAATCAGAGCCACTGACAGATTTGGTTCAATGCTTGAAATAAACATCCGGTGATATAATCATGCTAATGCTACAAAGCAGAAAGAAAAGCACATATAAATGAACAAAAGTATTTACATTTCCATTTGCCGTTTCAGAGAGTTGGCGGGTCCAGGTATTGGAAAGATTAATTGAGCCATCCCTCAGAGACTTTGCTATGGAAACTGTAGCCGTTGAGTGTGAAGATAGGTTACTACAAGATCGGATGGAAAAAAAAAAAACTGATAAAGCAAACCCAATAAATGTGCCAGATAGTTATATAGGTTCCAAAATCAAATTCCCTACCGTGTTGTTTGCACACCAATAAGTGCTCGTAAACCAGCTGATGCTATGAATTCTATGGATGAAACTGGAGAAAGCTGGTGCCTGAGCACAGTCGAAGCAGCGGCACCACCAGAATTTCCATTAACTTCCAAATTCCCACCCATAGCAATCGCAGTACGTTTAGATAATTGAGATTGAACTTCGCTAGCCATAGCCATTCTGAAGAGGAAGTCAAGAGACCAGTTAACAAAGAAAGCAGGCACAAGATACAGCACTCATCTGAAATGCGATCATATATTGAGAAACAAGATAAAATAGTAAAATTCCAGAAACACACAATTTAACAGTGACGTGCATAATTGCCGACTACCGTGATAATCATAATAAAATGAAACGTCATTTGATAACAAAGGTAAAATACTGCCTATGCTTGCTGGGTGTGCATGCACGTAAGAAAGCAAGAGAGAGCACAAAAACCTTTCGGGTTCAGTGTTGCATAAAAACAATTTGTTATTACACTTTTTCAAGTTGATCCTCACAATTTACATGACATGCTTCTAGAAAGTTTCTGGTAAGGTTATGCAGAGATATCATCAAACCATTTTAGAAGTTGGCATCGGATGAAGGTTAAACTAATAATTAAAATGGTGGGGGGGCTGTACCCTCGCATAATGCCATCACCGTCCAGAAACTGTGGTATGGACAAATGGGCGAGTATAGTGCCAGAAGGTCGAAAATGCGCAAACATCTTCTCTTCTTCCTTCTTCTTTCGCAACCTTTGAAGCTCTTCCTTCAATTCCTCTACTTTATTGAGCTTCGGACCAAGCTCCAGACCAGAAGTTATACCTTCCATGCCATATATATCATATATTTGCCTTTTACACTCATCCGATAATATTTCATAAGCTTCACATATTCGTTGAAAGTTCACTGTGGCTATTTGCTTCATCTGAATATGACCATTTTCAACCAAAATCACGATTCACAACGAAAGGAAACCAAGAGAAGCGCCACCCCCCCCCAAAAAAAAAAAAAAAAAAAAAAAAAAACCCC
>SRLM01000203.1:245776-304083 GCA_015708895.1 Populus ilicifolia | reverse complement strand
AAAAAAAAAAAAAAAAAACAAGAAGAAGAAAAGGAAAAACGAATTACGTGAAAGTCCTGGTACTTGTCAGGATGATAAACTTGAGCCCAATGTCGATAAGCCTTTCTGATTTCTTCATCGGTGGCTTCCGGTGACACTTGGAGCAGTGCGTACAGTTCTCTCTTCGGTGGTCCCGCCTCTTCTTCGTCCATTTTCTTCCTCTATGCTTCCTTCTTTTTGTCTTTTCAATCGATTTACAAACAAATAAAATCAAGAAAAGCTTATTAGTTCCTATTAATTAAAATCAATTTTTACGAGCAGAAAGTGAGAGAGAGTATTTGTGCATCTATTCAAGTTTTGAGGATCAGCAGCAGGGGAGAAAAGGGGGTTTGGGTTTTATTCCTTTTTAGTTATAGCTCAAGGGGTTTTGTTTTGCAATGCGTGGGGGTAGCACTGCCCACAGTTCCGGCTATTCAGGACGAAACAAACTAACGTCAGACCCAAGTACATGGGGAAAACGTTTGGGCTTTTTTATTTATCACCGGTTCGGACTAAGGAATGCAGACGGGCCCAATTGAGAATCTCGTGGTTTGCCAGCCCAGCATAAAAAATAAAATGTTTTTTAAGTGTAGTTTTAATTTATTTTATATGTTTAATTTTATTTATTTGTGTTAACTGAGAAAGATTGCAAACGAATTACTAAGTTATTGCTCTTTTTTTTTTTGGTAGATTGAAACATTCTGTTCACAATTAGACAGAAAAATACTTCCAATAACCAGATTAGTAAAGATGTTTGCACTCTACAGCTTAATTAAAAAAAAAATCAAAACAAGATATAGAACTAGATTTAATATATTAACAGATAATAAAATATTTATAAATTTTTTATAATTTTTAAAAAGTATATTTCATTCAGAATAAAATAAAAATATTAATTTAAAATTAAAAAAATATTTTTTAAAAAAATATTTTTAAAATACAAAAATAAACAAATTCTTAGTTTTCTCAACACGAAGAAAATCTGCAGCATAGCACCGGGATTTATCTAGTTGATTGCTATTCCACCTTCACGTTCAGTCCAACGTTTTTCACGGCGGCGTCCCTGCTCCTGTGATTGTGATTCTGCGCCTGGTTGGAGGTGCCTCCGCCATGGAGAGAAGGGTTTGGAGATGTATTGTGTTGGAAAATGGCCGCCAGATTCTTATATCGAAGCAACTCCCATCTATTGCTAAAAGGCTTAAAAAACACTGATAATTAAAAATGATGCAGAAAAAAAAGATGCTGGAAGGGTAATCACTCACGCAATATATTGCACAAGATGACAAATTATATACTTCATAACATATCACCAAACTCACAAACGTCGTTTAGTGTGTGCAGGTTTTTTTTTTAAAAAAATGGTTTTAATACATATAGGTATTAGAATCACCCTAAGGTATTAAGAAAATATTAAATTATTTCAATGCAAATGCATTTTGCAAATTATTTAATATCTTTTAAATTTTTTGAACTTTTTAAAATATTTTTACATTGTTTTAATGTACTGATGTTAAAATATATTTTAAAAATAAAAATATATTTTAATATATTTATAAATAAAAATATATATTCTAAAAAAAACTTCTATCATTATCACAAAAATCCCATTAAAAAATGCATTGGTTTAAGTGGTGACATCTCTTCTTCTTCTTCTTTTAATAATTCAAAAGACATTATTTTTTTAAGTATATTGAGGATAATGAATGCTCTTGACATAACCCTCCCTGTACTCCCTGATTGTCATGAATAATAGGTGTGGTCCAAGGATTTTGTTTTTCTTTTAATTTCTTGATGCCAATCGTTTTGTTTTGTTTTGACCAATATCTTTTTATTAATTCTGTTTTTTGAGTCATTACTTATTTAAGTGAATACTTTTTGAGGAAAGAAAAAGGAATGGCTCCTTCTCAATTTAAAAGAGCATACGAGAGTGTCATTGTAGTTTTTTTAAAATATTTTTTATTTAAAAATATATTAAAATAATTATTTTTATTTTAAAAATTTATTTTTAACATTAACGTATTTTAAAAATATCAAAAAATAATAATTTAAAATACAAAAATAAATAGTTATATTTGCCTTCAAACACTGGTCAATCCGAAACATATTACTTGGAACAAATAGTTATATTTTTTTTCAAACACTGGTCAATCCAAAGCAAATTACTTGGAAAGGCAGATAGGGGTACCTAATGAGCACAGATTAAGTGCCCTTGTTTATACAAGTAAAACAAAATGACCAATTAATAAAACAACTAAATATCTCGGGTTGGTTGCATGGAGATGGAACCAGATTAATGTAATTTTTTATTTTTATTTTTATTTACGTGGGGTATCTGGACAGCTTACACGCATCATAACTAATTTTTATGACCCACTAAATATCCTACAAATCTAATAGATATATAAGATACTGTGGAGATGATAATCATTCATGTTAGGGCTCGAATTCAGATATACCGAAAGAAAACAAATCCCTTCTGCTACTAGTTTAAGACTATTGATGCAAATGTAATGTAATTTTTTAATTGATTTATAATGTCTTTGTCCTTTAGCTAAATTCGATAATGGATGTCTCCTGGTTCGAATGTTGCGGGGTCAAGCTAAAATTATTAGGTTGAAGGCTACAGACCATCTGTCAAAAAAGGGCCCCTTACACAGAGAGAAAAGATACTAGCCCACGTGTCGCGGCTTCGTTGCAGCAGACCCTTCATTTGTTTTTTTTTTGTTTTTTTTTTAAATTCCATCTTTTAGGTAGTATTTAATTATTGTTGTTAAATTATATTGGATAATAATGTATAAAATATAATGGTTGTTTCAACATTCTGTTTGGTTGATAATGAAAATAAAATATAAAAAATATATATTTACTCTAACATGTATTATTTTTAAAATTACATATTTGAAAAGTATAATGAGTTATTTTTATTTCTAGTTTATATTAAGTTTTAAAATTAATAATTTTAAAATAATTTTAGTTATAAAATTATAGTGGGTTGACTTGAGGCTTGATCAACCTGAAGTCTTGATCAATTTAATATAAATAAGAAATAGATGAAGGATCGATCTTATCTGGCCTTGTCGAAAACTTGAGTCGATTTTGTGATACGGTTAATGCATGGAAAAAATCAATCAAACTTGTTGATCTATTTTAAAAATAAATTTGATCATAATGATACTGTTTTTTTTTAAAATATTGATTTGATTCAATCTAATTTGACCCTTTTAACACGTGACTATATTCATGTTCCATAATAATTACTGAATCGGTTTTAAATTATAATAATAATTATTTTTATTATTATATATCATAATTTTAAAATTTTAAAATTAAAATTTTTTTATATGAATATTTTAAGGATAAAAATAATAAATTCTATCTCTGGAGATAATTTGATAAATTTAAAATTAAGAATTTTTTATATAAATATTTTAAGGATAAAAATAATAAATTTTGTCTATAAAAACATGTTTTGTCTATAACTCCTATTTTGAAAGTATATAAATTTATTTTAAAATTATTCTAATAACATATTTATTTTTATGTTTCTATCTCTTCAACCAAACATATTCATTTCTTAATTGTCTCCATCCTTGATGAAATGAGACGATAACTAAATGTTTTATTCATATTATATTTGTATCTGATTTTACATTCTAGAATCAAATTGATTATAAATTAGTTTTTATATTTTTTTATTATATAATAAAATATAACAATAATAATAACAACAATAATAATAATAATTTAATCAAATGTTATTTATAATCTAGGTTACAAGTTAGATGAATTCATTAAGATTTACTTTTTGTGGTTTCTTTTATTATCATTTTATTTTATTTATTTATACTTCACCTTCATAAAAATCAATTATATTATTTTATCACAATTGTTAAAAAAAATCAGTGTTTTAATTATTATTTATTTTTATTTTAAAAGAATAACAATAAGAAATCTTAATTTTATTTCAATTGTTTACTGTTATTTCAAACAAGATATTGAAATTAAAACCTGATCCAGGCTCTTCAAGTTTTATTCCAATTCTTTTCATCTCCAATGACACAACGAAACCTATGCTATGTGTATATTCATGTCAGGGAAGCCAATAATTGAGATAGCTATTTCATAGAGGAGTGACATAAAAGTGGTTGGTGATGGATCGCATCTGCCCCTCCCGTCTATCTCAGCGGTTGTTATTTTTTTTTTTAAAAAAAAATTGTTTTTAAAACACAAAAATAAATATATTCTTCACAAAAATCCCAACTCTGATAAATTTCCTCGAACCTTCCTTGTTGATATGCCTTCTTTTTGCGAGAACTTTTATCGTACGGTATTACCAATATATCCCTGAAACAATACATGGTTTAACAATAAAAATAAATTAATGCTCCAGGACAAATACTTATATCAGGTCCGGATCCGCTTTAATTTTTTTTTTAATCACAGTTTGTTTTTGCATATTTTATAAAAAATTTAATTTTTATTGTCAGATTATTTTGATTTGATAATATTAAAAATAAATTTTAAAAAATAAAATATAGTATTTTAATGCACTTACAAGAAAAAAAAACACTTTAGAAAACAACTACTATTATAATGTCATAAATTAAAATAGTTGTATACACATCCAATTAATTAAATTGATATTTAATCAAGATATAAATAAAATTATTTTTTTACAACTTAAACCATATATTTCACTGTGTTTAATAACTATATTTTTAAATAATTTTTTATTTAGTTAAATGATTATCCGTGTCAATACAAAATAAAAGAAAAGTCGTTAACGAAAATGAATTGATTAAAACTATGAAACTCAAGTATATATATAAAAAAATTTAAAGTTGAAAGACGAAGCTGGAAAAATAATAATTTAAAAATCAATCTAAAGTTAATGACGAGACCATAAAAAAATATTAATTTAAAAAATTTATAAAGATAAATTTAATAAAGAACGGTAAATTAACAGAATCATGATAACTTGACTAATTTTTAAATTATTAAAAATCTTTATTGAAAGAAATAAAAAAACATAACTTAATTTCTAATTGAATAAACGTTAAAGTCTGAAAGTGAAAAAAAATACTTGAGCCTAGAAAAGAAAAAAAAAACAATTTGAACAAATCTTCTAAAAATAAATGGATCTAAAAAACTAATAACTTGTGAAATTATAAACTCAAACTTAATTAAAAAACTCAATTTTAAATTAATTTAATGTTGAATCATCAAATTAAAAAAAATTAAAGATGTTGAAGCTGTAAAAAAATAATTTAAAAATTATCTCAAGCAAAACAAATAACAATATAAATTGTAGGGATTACATTTAAAAAATAAAAAAAATAAAAGGAATAAAATTAAAAAATAATTCTAATTTTATAAATTACTTGAGTTAAAACAAATGGTCATAAAAGAATAGTGACTAAATATAAAAAAATAGCAAATTAAAGAACTGCTTTAAAATTTTACAGTGAAAGACATGAAAATTGAGGAAGAGTAAGAAAACAAGAAAAAAAAAATGTTATCAATGCTAAACAATAACAATTGTTTATACGCACCGCCATCATGAAAATGCATTAAGATAATTCAAATATTACTGTAAAAGATAGTGTTTAGTATGTTTGACCATAAAACCTCACAATTACCATCTAAATAGTAGAACGGGTCACCCTCGCACTAGCTTGTCCGATATATATAATTTTTTAAAAGCATGAATAACAAAAAAACAGAAGTGGAAATACAAAAATATCCATGAATATAAGATAAGAAGATTCCACTTTAAAAGCATGTAAATCATTTTACTTTTCATAAAAACTAAAAATACAAAAAAAAAACTCATGTATGTAAGTTTTAATTTTTTTTAATTTAACGGTAGAGTAATTATTCTACAATGCATTATAAAAATAAAAAGATTTATTTGCTTCTTTAAATTTGACAAAAACAAATATAGACCATTGTGACATTACAAAATTATTCACAATAACACGTTTTCTAATTTTATGTTTTAGAGCAAAATGAATATTTCGTTGTTGATTGCTGCAGTGAAATACCTATACGTTTTAAAGTTTTTTATAATTTAATTACAGCTAGTCTTGTTGAAATAAAATAAAATAAAATAAAATAAAGCTAGTAACTCTATCATCGAAGATCCCACTGAATTGGATTAGGAAACTTGCGTTATATTATGTGTGCATGCGATTTCCGGTTCTAGATTTTCATCTATTCACAATTACTTTTTTTTTTGGTTTAAATTAACAATTAAGTTTTACACGGATAGAATTGGGAAACCCGAACTCCCTCACTGTTATCCCATGCGGTGTGGATTTTTTTTGGTTTATCATGTCAAGAAATTTTTGTGGCCCTCGCTGCTCAATAAATCAGTATTTATTTATTTATTTTATAATTTAAAATGTTTAGATTAATTTATAAGTATTATAATTAATTTTTAAATTTAGTAAATATTTTATAAATTTAGTAAATAAGTAAAATACCACAAGAACAACAAACATACGTATAAAAATTTGAACATAACATACGTATAAAAATTTGAACATAACATGCAGAAATAGAAAGTTTCTTATCAGGATTGCTGGTCCACGAACCTGATTGCATAAACTAGTATTTGTTAATATGTTTCATGTATTATGTTTTTTGGAATTTAAACATTATTATTAATATAATTATTACTATTAGAAAAAAAAGGTATATCATGTCATTGCAATAATGGGCATATTTGTTGTGCTCTCAGGTTCGAGTTCTTGGTTGCTCATATAATAGTCACTGAAGATTTACATGGTCGTTAACTTTAGAACCTGTAAAATTAATTATGGTGCATGAAAGCTATCGGACATCCACGTTAATCTAACAAAAATAATAAGCATATTTGTCCAAACAATGCAATAGAGGCATAAATGCCATACGAGCATTTACAAGGACATCTCGGACAATAAACTCACGTACACCTTTTCAATTTCTGACAGGTTGCACAACAGCGCTGCTTTGACTTTTCTTACTGTTTTCACTGCTTAGCCATATTCCACCTTCTGTTTTCAAGATTTCTTTGCTCATATGTAACCATGGGGTTACCCATGGTGGCGGTGGCGAAGCTCAACCTCCTATTATCTACCTCCCACACCGGAGCCTCCTTGGTTACTTTCTTGCTATTCCCTTACGTGCTTAAACTCACGTTCACTGTCAGGCTTTTTCGTCGAGCTTACACCGGTCTGCTCCACTCATCCAGGCTCTTCTTATTTCAGTTGAGCCAAATCGCCTTCGATACTGATCAGCCGGCTCCGGTAGGCAGTGATAGCACCAGACTGAGGAGAGCTCTGAGGTTAATTTATCAGAGAGTAACAAGAACAAGAAGGTTACAAACCACACAAGATGATGAGGATAATTTCAATGCCCTCTCCATGTTTTCACTTTAGATAAGTAATGGTAATGGAAAAAGGTCATGCACCATTGAAATCCCATTTTGGTGATTGGATGGCTTTTACTGTGTTAATTATGTCTTTTCACTTTAGTCGTCTTCAACCTCCATGATTTTGTTTCCACTTTTAAGAATGTGGTGGCCTTGGCCTGTACCTCTGAATCCAGATTTTCTTTTCAAAATAGCAAGTAATTTGTGTTTTTTTAAAAGAACTATCACGATTTTAAAAACCAAAAATATCACGGTTTAACAAAGGATGTTGTTGAACAGTGCAATTATAAATTATTTTGTTTCAAACAATGTTGTTGAGAATAAAATAATTTATATAAATTTTTAAAATTAGACTGTTATAATTATGAACGTTGCGTTCTATTTTCACATGATGGAATAGCCCATTACCCTTTCTTCCTTCGAAATCGTGAAAGCATACTTCTTCAGCTTGAAGATTCTAAATCTCTGGACGTAGTTAAACTTAAACCTAACCTCTCCTTTCATTTCGTCATATACCCCCAACCCCCCTTCTTCTAAGAAAACTGATTCATAGCCCCTCTTTATAAAACACATAAAAGTCCTTCATTTCACCGTAAAACACAAAAAAAATGCTCGTTCCTCTTTGTCTCCAGGCTTATAATCCGCCCTTTTACATTGAAAACATTGCCTTCAACTCTATCACCACCCCCGTTCACCACCACCATACAACCACCACTTCCCATTCAAAAAGTCGAGATGATTATCTTACATTGTTATTAATTTTGTGGGTTCATAGTTAATTTATGACTGATTTAGTTTTGATTTGATTATTGTTTAAGATTTAGTTTGAAATTATGATTTGTTGACTTTTTAATAAACTAGGATTCATCTGTTTCAATTAGGGTTTATTTCATGCATCCAAGCATAAAAATATATTTAATTAGATTAAATTTTGATGAATTATGATTTGCATTGAATTTTAAGAATAATTATCAAAAGTAAGGGTCTTGTTTGAATTGTGATAAATTAGTTAGGATTTGATGCAATTAGAATTTATTTCATATAATTGTGATAAATAATAACATGTGGTGAAATTTAAACATAACTTCTCTTCTTCTTCCCCCAAAGAAACAACCCTCGACCCCCTCTCTCTAATAAAATCAATTAACAATTCCCTATCTAAAACATCCTTGAACGACTTCTATTTCACCATAAAACTAAAAAAAACTCATCAATCTTTGTCTCTAACCCTATAACCAGTGTTTTTTCATTAGAATTTTTTGTTTTTAACACTGCCACCAACCCCAGCCCCTGCCGCCATGCTGCCATCATTTTCTAGTAAAAAAATCAAGATAAACATCTTACATTGCTATTAATTTTATGAATTTTATAGTTAATTTATGACTGGTTCAGCTTTGATTAGAATATTGTTTAGGGTTTACTTTGAATTAAAGTTTGTTGATTTTTTGATAAATGAAGTTTTATTTTTGCAATTAGGTTTTATTCAATGCAATTGAGCATAAAAATATATTGAATTAGGTTGAATTTTAATTAATTATAATTTGTGTTGAATTTTTGAAATAATTATCAAATTTAGATAAATTGTATAAATTATGATAAATATGAATTAACAAACGCATAATTAATTCACATGATTTGCTCAACAAATATGTGAATTAATTATGCTGCATATAGAATGAATGATTGTTCTATATACAGCAACCATGATTCCATAGGGAAGAGGGAAGAATAGAAGGTTACATGAGGCTTGAGGCAGGGGCAGTGTGGTTGGTGGCCTAGTTAGTGGCGCGCTGGAGGTGGTGGAGAAGTTGGTGGCAGAAAGGAGAGGTTGACAGAGAAACTTATCGTGGAGAGAAAAAAACGTGTGGTGATTGTTCTTGTTACCAGCTAGGAAATGGGAATGGAAAGGTGTTGGGCCATCGACAATCACAAAGGAGGTGAGGTGGTGATAGTTGAAGAAGCCAGTGCTAGCAAAGAAAAAATAAGAAAAAAAGATAAAAAAAACTAGGAAGGGTTGCTTTTTTTTTTTTGCCAACTTTAAACTCGAATTTCATCCTTGTCAATATATGAAATCCACTCTTATTTATAAATAATTAAAAATATATATTTTATATTTATTAAAAATAAATTTTAGTTCTTAATTCAACCCGAAAAGATCTCAACCGTTAGTTTAAAGTAACTATTATAAACTATTAAATTTTAACAATTAAAAGCCACTTCAATTAGCTTTTCTAGAATGGTATCGCGAAAGATATAATGTAAAGTAGTTAGAAAGAACCATATCGAGATATGGTCAAATGTTAGGTCATCATAATGATGTATGTTTTGTTAAATTTAATAAAAAGATGAAGCGTTATATGCTTCTAAAAAGTAGTTATTTAAATATTATTTTCAAGCAAGAAAAATAAAATAATAAATAATTACTAGACAAGAAGTTGTTTGGTTTGTTCTTGTTTTCAAAACAATATCGTTTTTGCTTTTAGGGTTTTAACATAGGAATTTGGTCAAAGTTCAATTTGATCATGAAAATTTTAATTTTACGTAATTTTGCCCTTGCAGAACTTCAACATTAGCCCTGAATTTTTATGCTTTTTAGTTTTAGATTTATATAAATTGAACCTTAATTTACTATTAAACTTCCAATTCTTTTTAATTTGACCATTGATTTCAAACAATTTAGTTTCTAGAGTTCGTCGTCTTTTTCACAAAGATTACTGGTTATGAATTTTTTTAATTTAACACCTGATTGACCTTAAACTTTGATTTTCTTATGATTTCACCTTTGATTTGAACCAATTGACTTTGTAAAAAATAAGTTTGGTAATCTAAAATTTCAATATTTTTAATTAAGCTCAAATTCAGTTTCTAAACTTATCTTTTTATTAATTAAGTTCTTAATAAAATTAATTTGATCTATTTAAAATATAATTAAGTCCTTGCACTTAATTAAATCCTTTAATATGACTCAAATTAATTATTAAATATAATTAAAATTTTAATTTGGCCCATGATTAAATCAAATTGGCCTATTAAAAATCTAATTATGTTATTGAACTTAATTTAATGTAGATTCATCTAATAATATTTAATTTAACATTGAATCTACAATGTTTTTTAGTTTTCGGTATAATAGAGTACAACTAGATTTTCAATTTTATCTAAAATTGTAGCTTGATTTTTCTGTATATTTAAAATTTTTCCGGATTGCTTTTGCCAAAATATCAGTATTCTTGCTATTCTTATTTATTTATTTATGAAGAAGGAAAAAATAATAAATTTGAGGAATAACCTAAAAATAGATTAATACAAAAATCATTATATTATCACTATGGACCAAGACTTATTTTATTATGGATTCACACCATATTTCTTTCTTTTTTGGTTTTTAAAAGTTTTTTCTATTCTAATCATCGTTTTTTTTATATATATTTCCACATTGTATCTTCTAGGAATTTAGCTTGATAATTTATTTTGTTTAACTTTCAATAAGGTTTTCATACTGTAAAAAGCATCCTAGTATTAATTTGATTTGAAAACATTGGGTTTGATTCAATTTCTTAAAACAAAATAGAGAGTTAAGGGATCAAATCTGATACTAGAGCAAAACAGTTGCCTCATTTTCTTTATTTTTTTTTCATTGCGAATAAAGCAGAAGTTTTTAATTATGATCCCTGAAGTTTTACCATTTTTATTTTTTATCCTTTTGATTTAAAAATTTTATATTTTAAACTAAAATTTTATTTAATTCACATTTTAACCCCAACTATGAAAGAGAAGAGAAAGGGTCACTAAAAAATAATAAAAGAAAGAGAAAGTGAAGTAGTAGAAATAAAAAGGGTCAAATTTAGTATCAATATAAAGAATGTCATGAAGATGTTTTTGAACTTTCATATAACTTAAAATAGTATATTAGAATTGAAAAATAATTTATTTATTTGAATGTATGATGTTGGATCGATTTAGAGGTATTTTTAGTAAATAAATTTATTTATTGAGATTGTAAGGGTTTTATTAGGTGATTTTATGTTAAAATAGGTTGGAAAATAGTTTTTAAGAAAAAAAACTTCTAGGCAAATTTTTCATCCATTTCTCTTATGATTGGAATCTGGACAAGTAATTGACACAAGGTTTGCAATTGTAGACGATGCCTGACCTTATTTATTTTTCTAAGAAAATGAAAAAAATGGAGCATGTTGATGAGATGGAGGGATTTAATTTAGAGATCTAAATTTTTATTATTATTTCAAATTGTTCAATTTCTTTTTGAATATATTTGTTCTGATTTCTTTTTATTTTTATTAAATTGAGAACATATGACAAAAAAGTGATATATCTTCGTAGAAAAACAAAAGAAAGAAAATAGTTTAATTCATATAATTAAATAAAAGAAATTCGAAGCTTTTCAATGTACGAGGTCAAATAGTTTAATTCATATTTATTTTTTATATTTTAATTTTATCTTGATAATATTTTTAAATATTTATTGTGACATAATTCTATATTTATTTTGTTAAGTAAATACATGAGTTTTTAATTTATAGCTAGAAATTTTTTTATATTTATATAGATATTTAAATCAGCTTGTACGAAATATAACTAATCTCATAATTTATTGAACACCTTATAAGTTGAATGAATATATAAAACACTATAAAAATAACAAACATGTATAATAAAACTTAAATATAATACAATAAAAAAAATTACTGCTGGGCTAACCGAGTGTACAGTGAGCATGTTAGGAATATTTTTTAGGTGCATTTAGAGTACTTCTAAGATTTGTTTTTCCTCTCTCTCATCCTTACTTGTTATAACACGTGTTAGTTAATCTAACAATTGTTTTTAAATGTCATTTTTTACTGGATGATCATGTTTTCAATCATGACATGTATTAAAGCAGAATCCATCTGGGCCTTGGTAGGATAGGGCCCAGTCTCCTGAAATTGGAGAAGGAATTAGCCTGTCTTAGCTTGTCGGTGCCCAGATGGCCCACTCTATTATGGAGGCTTATAATGGCTAGTGTCATGGACTCTCAAGCCCAACTGAGATACAAAAGATAGAAGATTATCCGATGATTTTTTTATTTTTTATTTTTTAAGATTCGGATTTCTCTAAATGATCTCACTGCCAACCTTTTAGTTCATAAACTAAAATCGTGGATAAAAAACTGTAGCAAAATGTTTTGTTATTCTCGAAACAAATTAAATAACTAGTTATTGAAGATAATATGGTATTTTTTTTAGGGATCCATAGGTCATTACTGTACTTATTGAGGCTAGTTCAGTTTTTTTGCATGTTTTACACACTAAAATCACTACATTACCCTTGAAATTAGATTTTTTAACACTACTGTCTAGGAGTATTTTTGCATTTTTAATTATTTATGCAGGGTAAAATAATTAAATTATTCCTAAAAATAAATTCTCATTTTCATTATGATATTTATGATATAATTAGGTTGATGGAGGGAAAACTTACTAATTTTATAAAAATAATATTATTTTTTAAAAAAAAACTTATGATGAGTACATTGCTTACATCAACACTTGGGCTACTCTTGCGTCATTCAACGTACATGTGGTGAGGTTTATGTCAGCCAAACAATGGCTTTTAGGGCGATGTTTAATTGTCGTGGCAGCCTTCTCTATTCCTAAATAACATATGCGGTGAAAGGAATTTGGTGTGGTGTTGACGAGTTTTTTTTATTTTTTATTTTTTTTTAATTTTCACGCTTAACATTGCAAAATTTTAAAGCATTTCTTCAAATTATTTTTCATTCAAATATAATTATTTTTTCATTTGATATAATTTATAAGATTTTTTTTAATTTTATCCTCCAATTTTTTGCATGTCAAATTAGATTCATATTCTTTTTATTGCTATTTTATAATTAATTATGATTGAATTTTTATTATTATTTCATCCTTAATTTTTTCCCATCACATTTGATTTCTTGTTTTTTTTTTTCATTTTGATAAGCTTTTTAAATTGATTTTTTTATTCTTCAATATTAGATTGATTGATAATTTATATTCTTAATTGAGTTCGAGTCTGTGATTTCACAGGGTCCAGGTTTAAGAGATTAATATGAATTTCAAAGATTTGTTCAAATTTTCTTGATTTATATTTTTTAAGCTCGTGTTTTTTATTTTTATATTTTAATATTTATTTAATTAGAGAATGAGTTTTGTTATTTTTTATTTACTTTTTGTATAATTTTCAATGATTTTGAAAATAATCCGGATTATTTCAAGTCTTTTTATTTGTCATTCCTTTTTAAATTTTATTTTTTTTAAATTTTTTTAATTATATTAAATTAATTGATTAAATGTAAGCATGAGGTACTCGCTTCATGGTATTTTAAAAAATATAATTTAAAAACATTATTAGGTAGACATAATTTTATTAGCATGAATAATCATTTGATTAAATAAAATATCTATTCAAATAGTGAATATAACTTATGAGATTAAATATCTTAATTGATATTTACTTCTTGATTTTTTTTAGTTTAATCTTTACATATCATTAATGTTTTTTTTATACATTCATTGCATAAATAATTTTTATTTTTTTTAATTTAATTGCAGGTATAAATTTTTATTGTTAGTTTTTTTAGTCAGAAATATATTAGAAAAGTTTACATGTTTATTTTATTCATTAAAAAAATAAAATTATATAACATGTGATGAAATACGAGTTAAATAGCTAGCTCTTGCTCTGGCTTGAGCCATCATCATTGCTTCAGGAGCCACATTTGTGGTTTATTGCTACGTTGAGGACACTGATGATATACATGCAAGGGAGAAAGAGAAGATATCACCCGAGGAATTGTATTGGAATTGGAAGCTTCCCGTTTTTGGGATGATGTTGTATGTATTTGCATTTTTAAGGAATCCTTATGCTGCGTTTTATATTAATATTACGTCTCTTATCACTAACATTAACAAATCATGACAAGTTTTATCTACTCAAAGTAAACAATTGTTTTACTGATATACATTTTAGTCCTTAAAATGTCTTGAAACATTTTTAGTCCTTGTATTTTATTTTGATCCCAATAAAACCTTAACTAAAGTTTTGTATCCATATATTTTACAATAAATACAATTTCAATTACTTTTCAATCAAGTCCTGTAAGTCAATTTTAAATTTGGTCATTATTCTAACAATAATTATGTAATATTATAGAAAAGAAATACATCTTTTAAGGATGGACAACATGTTTCATATATTATTATCAAATACAATTCTATCTTTATCGTATATTTTATATTTTTTTAATTATCCCCGTCTTTTCTATTCTTAAGATATCATTTAAACATCATCCAAACTCTTTTTGGTATTTATTTTTCCTTTTATTTTATTAAAATAAAATATTTCAAAGATATTTAAGAAAAAAATAGAAAAAAACATAAATCCTGAAAAATATAATAATTTTAAAACCTTCCATTAAAACTCTTTCAAATGTTCAGGAAATAAAAAGGATCGTAATCCCTATATGACCGAAGGCCTTGTCTCGGATTATGATTTTATTTATTTTTTCTTAATCCATTTTAATCCAAAACTGTTTTATCGCTCTCTAATGGAAAATGATTAATTTCCCGAAAGCACGAAGTCCTGCAAGTCACAAAAAGTAAATGGTAAAAAAGTTGTATGTATTTACCGCCATGCCATTATTAGTGTTTCCTTGAATAAACTTAAACACCAATTAAGATGAATTGTTCTAAACAACTAAATATCTAAGAAAAAACTAATATTTTTTTTTCCTCGTTTGAAAGCTTTACTTTGAGAGGGAAAAAGACAGTGAAGGGACGGCCATGGAGTCTATAGAAATAATAGAACTACTTCGGCTAGAGCGTGGATCTTGATTCCACATTCAACATGGTACGTAGCTACATATGTAAATACAGAAATGGAGTTTATTATAACATAGTCTAAGTAGTTTAAAGAAACTATGCAATTTGTCCTTGTGATTTATCAAGCTATATATTTAATATAGCCATGACTTAATTCTTTCTGTCTATTTTGATTTTTCATATATATTAAGAAACAAAAAATAAAAAGATTGAAAAATGCACGGAAAAAAATATTCAGAATAAAATATTATCAAATTAGGCGTAATCAATACTAAACAAATGGCTATTTAATTATTTTTATTTTATAAAAAATAACATATTTATTTTAATAAAGTCGAGGAACTAGGTTATGATTATCTTTATAGAATTAAGGTATCTCTAGCAAATCACGTTGATGACTCGGAAGTGATACATCCCATGTTAAAGCAATCTTTATAGAATTGAGGTATCTCTAGCAAGTCACGTTGATGATTTGGGCAGGATAGTTTTTATGTCGTATTTAAAAATGGGGTAATAATTATTTTAAAAAATATTTTTTTTTATTTTTAATTTTTTTTATATTAATATATTAAAACAATTCAAAAAATAAGAAAAAAAATAAATTCTTTCAAAAATGTCAAGGTCACCTGTAGACGAGTGGACTGAAAAGTCTGCTGTGCAAGTTACTTGTTCTGGTCAGACAACACGGGAACCTGGAGGCCTGAGACTAGAATTTTCCGGTCATAAGAGACGGTAAGACGTGTAGGGGGCAACAAAAATAAATAAAAAGTAAGATAAATGTATCCAGAAAGAATGTCGCGTGAAGAGGAATTTAGCCTAGGAAATAGGTGGTGGAAGCAACCTTCCTGAAAGAATATTGCTAGCTGGTCACCTATGTTAGGAGCGGTTTGAAGTTGGAACAACTACTCTCCGAAGGAGTCAACATGGTGTCCGAACAATCCATCCATAGCATAGATTTAAAACTCAGTTTATGGTTGTGGCTCAGTGCTTGTCGGAGTATTTTTCTTTCTCTGAACATGGTTGAAGTTTAAGTGAAAATGAGGTTGGAGGATTTTTTTTTTCAAGTTTCTTCTCGGTCTATCCCTGTGCGGTATATTTGTCATCCTCACGATATCTTACATATTCATTGAACTTACAGGATGTTCAGTGAACTCAGAAAATAGTTAAGGTGCATGTAAACTGACTCATATATCTCGATTATCAAACAAAAAAAAACTCAGTCTAACTTGTGAATTATTTCAGAATTAGATCAATGTAGAGCTAAAATAGAATTATGTTAAAAAAATAAAAAATAAATTTTTTTGATGTGATCTAATTGATTCAATAAAATCTAGTTCTAATATGTTGATTTTTATTTTTTATGATGTTTTGATTTAATAAAATTAAATTGAATGACTCGATCAAAACTCAGAATCTGGACTTGAATCAGGCCAGCTACCAGACCGAATTTAAAAACTATGATCTATAAAAATATGATTAACAATAAAAAAAATAAAAAAGATGTTTTTTTTCAAAAGATTTTTTATTTTAATTATTTTTTATTTTAAAATTATTTTATATATTGGTATTGAAAATAAATTTTTAAAAATAAAAATATTATTTTAATAAAATATATTTTAAAAAAACAACTACTTTTTACTGCCGCATAATCCTATGCACCAGAAAACTAACGAGCAGAAAATGCCAAACACCAATTACAGTGGAGAAGAAACGGTCAATAAACGACGCAGTGGGATAACTGGGGATGTACATGGCAGTGATACCAAACAGCTCCTAATAGGATAAAAAAATATCAAAAAACCGCCCGAGCATGAAAAACTAGGTCAATTCATCACAATTACATATTAAGATATTGAAACAAAATATATACAAGTAGTTTATATTATTTATGCTTTAGTTCAATCCGTCCCCACAAAATATCTTAATTAGGTTTAGAGGGCCGTGTTAAGAAAAAATAATCCAGGAAGGGTCAAAATTTAAAATTATTCTACAGGGAAAAAAAATATCTTGCAGGACCACAGACACCCCTGCCTCCGCTCCTCACTCCGTCAATAATGCCAAGTACAAGGCAACTGGGAAAATTTTATTTGGCCCGGTTTGTTCCCGATATATTATAATTAAACTCTTAGGAGTTTACCGGATTTAATCGACTTCGGAAATGAAGCAAACTTCAATTGATTATTCAATATTTTTCTTGCATTCTTGATTTTTTAATTTTTTTAAATTGTTTTGCTGCGGCTAAACTGTGGGAGGCGAAATTAATTTTAAAAAATGGCCGACTGTTTCGTATTATCGAGGAAGTCTTGAATATACAATGATTCACTTGGTTGGTCCGCACCTGTAATGATCACGTAGACGGTTCCTAGGAGCATGGTAAGAATTATTTTTTAAAGTATTGTTTTATTTGAAAATATATTAAAATAATATTTTATTTTTTAAAATTATTTTTAATACTTAACATAAGTTAAAATTAAAAGTATAAAAAAATAAATTTTAAATAAATATTGCACACGCAAAAAAGAGTAAAATAATCGGCACAAAGAGTCGGCTGCGTCGCTTAGCAGGCTCATCCTCAGCGTGACATAATTTTTATATTGGTTTTTTTATTCAAGATTAATCGAGGTTCGTGATGCGCTGAGTGCATCAGGTTCAGGTATATCCTCAAAAGGATACTACTGCATCGGATGCCTTTCTTACTTTATTTAGCAAGATGACACAAACTAGAATACAAGAGGAAAAAAAAGTTAAGGTCGTGGCGGTGCTGACCAATTGAAAATCGTCTCCATCAAAATAATATTTTGGTTGATAAGTAGAGAGATGCGTCTCAGCACGCACATTTGAAAGTGAAAGAGGCAACTAGCGATGTGTGATAATACATAGTTTTTATTTTTAAAACGGCTTTTCGCCGTATCTAAGTCCTTTTTGTCTAGTTTTTTTTTGTTTTATATTTCAAAAATATTTTTTAAAAAATTAAATTTTATTTTATATTTTACTTTAAATTAATATATTTTTAATATTTTCAGAATATCTTGATATCTGATATCAAAAATATTTTTTTAAATAAAATATATTTTTTAATATATTTTTATATAAAGAATAATTAAAAAAAAGGTCCCAAACCCCATCCCAAATTTAGTGTTGACCCAGTTGTTTAATATGCCTGGCGTGCCATTTTATGCATTTTCAGGTTTTCCATAAGTTGTGTATATATATTTTTTTTCTTAATGTAGAACGTATCATTTTCACATGACATATTAATCAGAGAGAAATAATGACTGGCTATATATTACAGAAAACATGAATAACGCTAACAAAAACCCAATTAGATCACCATTCATCTACCCAGTTATAAAAAGCTCGATTTTTATCTCGAGTTTTTTCAATAATTCATCAGCATGTTTACAGTTACTGAACGACCATTTTCACACAAGTCAACTGTGGAGACGGCGACCAGACAAGGACGCCTTCGATTATAACCATTTACTAAAGCAGGAGAGAGGCAATTAGGCAACAAAGAAACAAACGGATGTCATAAAATGTGTCATGTAGACAAATTAGAAAAGACTCGATTTGATATTTCCTCTTATTTCTTTTCTTTTGTTCTTTTCTGAAAGACTTCTTGTTTATTTTTAGGCAATAAGGCACTTGGAAGAGCGGCTGGATGCTTCATTCATGCACGGCAACCCTTTTTTTTTTCAAGTTATTTTTTTTATTTTGGTGTGTTAATATTAAAAATAAATTTTTAAAAAATAATTTTTCTATTTTTACTGCCAAACACCCTCGAAATCTGCCTGCCACACCAATGGTTGGTATTACTGAAGGGGTCAACAACGTGACATGTGTGGCATATACAATTTGAGATGAAATTAAATATAAGATTTACTCACAGTTTAAGTTCAGATTTTATTGGAAATTGTCCTCGTCAAAAATATTTTAATACAAAATATTAATATATTAACATATTTAAAATAAATTATGGGTAAGTAAAAAGTTAATTTTTTTAAAAATATTTGATTAACATGTTTTTACAAACTTAAAATTTTAGTTCGACATTAAAAATTACATGATTTTCGTAGTGAAAAGTTTAGAAGTTAACAGGAGACCAATAAAACACCAAAGTTTTTTTATGAGAGACTCTTAGGTTAAGTGGACCCGGACTTTGGGTTAAAGTCATATGAGTTTAAATTTACTGTAAAATAATTTTATGGCCTATAAAAATTATTTTTTACCCAGCCTCAAATAACCTGTTTGAGTAGTTTCCTTTCACTTACTAAACAATCCGTCTTACGGGGAGAAACAGTTAGGTTTTAAGGTAAAACCCTTCATATTTTATGTTATTATATGGTGGATAATTAAGGGGTCAAGCCATTGATAATAATAAAAAATTCTATTAATTAACATAATTGAATCAGCATCACTTTTGTTTCAAAATTCAGTATAAAAAACGGTCAAATAAGGAATGTCTTGAACAACAATAATCTTTTTTGCCTTGTTATAATATGCTTTTCCCCCCTTTTCTCCTTTATTTTTGCTCTGTTTCTTCTTTTATTATAGAGCCTGGATTATTTTATTTTATAGAAAGGTTTTGAGTCCATCTTTCTAGGTTATAGACTTTGATTAGTACCGTAGTTAACTAGGATGTTATTGTTGAAATTCTAGAAGGTTCATCGAAGATCATTTATATCAAGTGATATATAATATATTCTTGACTGTGAAGAATTTGAAAACAGTTGAGTTTTGATTTTTTACTATTCATTCTAAGTTAATCAATAAGTTAGCACGCTAAACATTTTGTTTAATATTAAGTATTCACTTTAATTCTTAAATATATTATTCATGATTATATTTATGAATTTTTTTAACCTACTGTCTTTACTTTTACAAAGTTATAGTGCAATTGAAGAAATAATTCTACGTTTATGCTCAAAACATATTTGAGTTGTTTTATATGTGATAATTTTTTAAAGAGAAATATTAACAAACCTAACTGGACTTGGAAAGGTATCATAGCTATAGATTTATCGACATTATTAACTGGACTTGGAAAGGTACCATAGCTATAGATTTATTGACATTATTAACTGGAATATTGTAATGACTGTATTATCCCTCTATTTAAAATACTTAACATTAGCTTTAGACATTGAAATATTTTCACAAGACCCTTTAGGCATTACAAAATTTACTAGGAATAAATGCATCTTTTCTCATCTTAATTGCATTGTAAAAAGACTAAAATACTCTTGAAAGAAAAAGAAAGAGAAACTTGACATCAAAGGCCATTTCCACTTTTTTCACAGTGATTTTTTTTATTATTATAATATCATATAAGGAGTAATTTGATATTTAATTAAATATAAAAAATAATAAATAATTTAAATACAAAGTGAAATAATGAAAATATCATTGAGTAAAAAATTTTAAACTTGAAGTTAAAAGGCTTCTTGGTTTTTTTATAATGATTTGTTTGTAATTATAAAGTTATTTGAAAGACACTTTGATATTTGGTTAAAAAAATATATGCATGTATAGCGTACTTGGAATGAATGAGAGGTATCCAGTTTAATGATTCGGTTCATGAATCTAAAAAATCAATGTAGTTTGACTTTTTATTTTATCATTCAATATTTTTTTTATATAAATTGATTTAGTTGTTTTTTTTTTGAATTATTGGTTTTAAGAACTAGACTGCAAGTTTAACAAATTAATCCGGATTAACTTTCTTTTATTATCTATGTTACATGATTATTATACCAACTCGAATTGACTCAAATCTATTTATTTTTTATTTTTTCAATCCAATTTCTTCCTTCCATATTTATTTGGCTAAAAAGCTGTATTGTTTTTTTTTTGTAAAATATTTTTTTTTCTAATTTATCACGATCAATTATTTTAAAAAAATGGTTAATTTACTGTCATTTTCCTTTTTGTTACCATTTAATAAAATAAAATCAACTTTTAACAGATTCCTTTCTGTAACCTAATTTACAAATTTTTAAAATGAGGCCGTGACATATCAACATCAATTTTTATATATAAAAAAAATTATTAAAGCAAAAGAATCTTAAAAAAAGTATGCCAGCAGAATCTAATGCTGCGAATTCGACACATTTATCTTCTTGACAATCTCAAGATTCAAATTTTTAGGTGTGTTTAGTGTTGAGGTTGAATAGTTGATTTGTTACCTTTTGATTATTTGTTATTTAAATTATTTTTTTTATTATTTCTAGATCATTTTGTTAATGTTAAAAATAAAAAAATATTATTTTAATATATTTTTAAATAAATAAAAAATTTAAAATACAATCTTACTAAGTGAAGGCAACAAATGTACTTTTATTAAAATAGAAAATCAAACTAAGCTGAATAATTCCAAGTGGAAACTAAAAAGTTTATTTTATTTCAGTATCTCCTTGATTGAAATACTAAGATTTATATCTGACAGAAACAATGAGCAGCATTCCATGTAAAGAATTGTATTGTAATAAAAAAAAAATTGATTAGTTTTATGCACAGCAATCTTGATTGGAGCAAATATTGTGATATTCCGTCAAAAACATTAGGGAAATGGTTTGGAGAATCTGATGCAAATTTTTTTATGAAGTCAACGAACAATTTTGCTATCTCGGAAATAAACCCAGTCTTCGAGAATTATCATAAAATTAAAATAAATCATGTAATCAGATATTCATGGCCATTGTCCAAAATTGTTGTTTTCCAATAAAAAAAATACCCGCTCGAATATAGAAGAGAAGTGACAAATTGACAACCTGCCAATCCATGTTTGCCAGAAATGCGTGTACCACGCGGCCCTTTTCCGGTGGTTTCTGATTTTCAGCCGGGAAGATGTCCAGACACTCGTACAACTTCGGCCCTTTTCCGGTGGTATCATATTTTTTCAGCCGCCAAACACTAGTACAACCTCGGCCCTTTCCCTGAAGTTTCTGATTTTCAGCCGGGAAGTTGTCCAAACACAAGGACAACTTCATAGATTATTGGTGAGAAAATAGCTAGAAAAGATCTACCAGCAACTATTCTGCTGGATGAAAATGCAATACATTTTTTCGATTTCTTTTGAAATATTTATGATTATGTAGCTATACATCTACCACAGGTTTTGTAGTGATACTGTACCGATATGGACACGGATTATGCAATCCTTAGAGTATAAGTGAGATGTTAAGTCGGTAATTCTGGATAGGTTGCCCAACGCTAGGCCGAGGGTTATTTATTTTTTAACATGCGAGAGAAATTTTAAAAAATTAACAAAAAGTTAAAACTTACAGTGGACATTGATACATTTTACTGTTCATCATCAAGTATAATTACAGTTTTTTTCCTTTTAAAAAAATCAAATGCTTTGGTGATGGGGGATATTTTAGTCTTGTTACATCACAGAAAAAAAATAAAACCGACACACACAAAAAATATTTATGTCTCTTTATTTTAATACAATTAAATGATAAGTTTTCCCTTTAAATAAAAAAAATTAATCCATGGATAGGAGGCTCCAGCGCACTTCGAGCAACTCGTACGACGCCTCTTGGTGGAAAAGAATACCTGAAACCAGGTCAATAATGGCAGTACAAAAGTCCAAAACCCACCTTGCCCACAACCAACGGTGGAGATCTTTTCCACAGGACTAAAAGACAAAACAATAATAAAATTGCCTGTCTAATCCAAAGCCTTTTTTTTTTAACTTTAAAAGAGCTCTCGACCTTTTTGCTTCCATTACCCCGATCCAAACTTGCCCTTCTCTCTAATAGCTAGTTTACTATAAAGGTTAACAGCACACCCATTGAGAAGTCAAGCAAGAGAATATCCGCGTATGAGCTGCATTTTATACATCTGATATTATTCAAGCTCAACACGATCACTACCACACATTGCTACCTTCTCTTCTTCTCTTTCAATTTAAAGGGCTCTTTAATCTCTGTTCATTTCATATAATTTTAGAACCCATCACCCAGACAGAAAATTAAATTAACCCACCATGGCTTCTTCTCGAGAGCCTTGGTTAATGTTGAGGTTTCTGTTGTCTTTAGTTCTCGCTGTGTATAAAACGACAGCGTTTGGAGAGGTCGTGAAGGCTAGCCACATAGAGCAGCAGCAACAGCTCCAGCAGGAAGGTCCGCCGCAGCGGCACAAAAACGCATACGCGACGATGATGTACATGGGGACACCAAGAGACTACGAGTTCTACGTTGCTATACGGGTTATGCTCAGATCTCTTGCTAAATTACAAGTGGACGCCGATCTCGTCGTCATTGCCTCCCACGATGTTCCTCACCATTGGGTTCATATCATGTAAGCCTCCCTCCCTCCCTCCCTCTCTCGGGTTTTTATTTAAGGTCGCCGGTCCCCCCACCCACCCAACCCCGCCCGCTATCTCAGTTCAACTCAGATTGCTATAATTGGGGCCACCGCTAAATCCTCTAATGTTTATTATAATTACTAATGTTTTTGTCAGACGAAGATTTGGGTATTTGGTAAACTTTGTTTAAATCAATTTGCGGGAGAGGAGCATAGGGGTTGGGTTGGTGATCACTAATTCAATACCGATTTTTCTCGGCAGAATAAAAGTTTAATGGGGTATAACTATCTGGAGTGCCATCATTCATGGATGCATCCACAGTTCTTGCTATAAAACCATGAGGAAAGCCATGGGGTTTTGATAAGGATCCATTTAGGCCCGTAACCTTATTGGTTGATAGAGCTGGGCACTCTCTATCTTTGTGGTGGCAGCAATTAACTGCTAAGAAAGAGCACGTGACATGAGTTGCTCTAGCATTTACCATTACTAGCGAGTTTCCATTAAACGTTACATAGCGGGTGTTTTAAAGTTTTTTAATTATTTTTTTAAAATATTTTTATTTAAAAATATATTTGCATTTTTAAAAAATTATTTTTAATATTGTATTAAAATGATTTAAAAATATAAAAATTTTCCTTGAATTAAGATGCCATCCGGGGAAACTGGTTGAGATATTTTTTTTGAAATCTCTTAAGATAGTCTACTTCAAATTCCTTTATCTAAAACCATAAATATTTCTAATTAAAATCTTTAAATCAACAAAAAAAAACTTAATTCTTGAAATATATATTTTTATGCAGAATAAGGAAACGAGGAGCGGTCCCACAAATTAGTTTTGCACATGATAATTAGGGAGAGGTCTCGCAAACAGACATCCGCACTTAACTCCATGATGTTGAATATTATCCCGATAATCAATAGCATTAGGTAGGAAAGTGCGTAAAGTGCTAATCTATAGTAATCAATAGCTGACATTTTAATTCATTCCATGAATTAGGAAAAGGTACAGTGGAGTGTCCTGTGGATAAGAGCACGACGTACCATAATTGTTATTTTTATTTAAAAATATATTAAAATAATATTTTTTATTTTTAAAATTTGTTTTTAATATAGTATATTAAAATAAAAAAAATAAAAAACATCTTCCTACTCAAAAACAAAACGGGCCTCGTAACCAAGCTCCGACACACTTTTTATTTATTTATTATTATTTGTTTTTACGTACATTTCGAGTACAATTCTTCAAAATACCTACTCTATATCTAGCATGAATATCTACAATTAAAATTATGAATTCTCAAATTTTTAAATACTCGTTACCCAAGTACACGTCTCTAATTTTCTATACAAACGCGGTCGTAAATCTATATATCCCCAACAAAATAAGGATTCTTTCAAAAAAAAAAAAAACACCAGAAGGTATCAAATCATAAAGCCAAACCTTTTACCCAATAATTGTTCACTTCTTTTCCGATTCATTCCCTCTTCAGTTTTTCATTTTTTATTGAAAAAACTGAGGAAGATAAGTGGAAGGAGAGAGACTGTGTGGAAAAAATGTAGGATTAAAGAGGAGAAAATTTGGCTGTTTGGACCTTCGCCCAAAAGACGTAGCGTGGTTGGTGGTCATGAATGGCATGGGGGTGGTGCTGCACACGGTCTGGCCACCGATAGCCACCACGCTATGTGGGCAACGTGAAGGGTTGTTTTTTTTTTTCCAATGAAAAATCTGTGCACCATCACCAGCTATGCCATTGTGTCTCATGTGTAGCAGCATGAAAGGGTTGCATTGGTGTGTCTTTACATTATTTTTTAAATAAATTTCGGGTTTTGCATGAGTTAGTTTGGGTCGGCTAAAACACCATCCATTGTTCACTTAAAACATTATTTTTTTTAAAAAATTTTACTCCTATTCCATATGACCCGTAATTATTTATAAAATATTTAACCCATTTGCTTGTGCTTTGTTGCTGCCGGTCCCGTGACTATTCTTTAGCACGTTCTTGTATGTGAAACTGGCTTGGTCTCTTACTGGAATGCCATGTCTGTTCAGGCAAAATTGTTAATTTCTATCTAATTTAGCTGTCCTTGGTCATAAGTCCTAACCTGCATGTGCCGAGTTAGTGATATTAGGTATTGATTTCAATAAAAGACCCTCCATTATATCCTAAAAGTCATCCAGTTTTATGTGCCTATTTCAACACACAAATGCTTAAGGTCAAATAGATGACGTTCTTCTTCCATAACCCCAGTTTAATTGATACAAAAGCTAATTTATTTCTCACAGCAGGTGATAGAAAAATGCATAGTAAAATTCTTTTTAGTGAATGAAAATTAGTTAGATTAAATGTACTGGAGCTTTACTTTCATCACCTGTATTGATAAAAATAAGTAACAAGTTGATGTTTTGTGATTCAGGGAACAGGAAGATGGTGCAAGGGTAATGAGAGTGGAAAATGTGAACAATCCGTATAAGAACCAACCCAATTTTGATAGGAGATTTCTATTAACATTGAACAAACTCTATGTATGGAAATTGGTGGAGTATGAGAGGGTGGTCATGCTTGACGCTGACAATCTTTTCCTCAGAAAACCTGATGAGTTGTTCCAATGTGGACAATTCTGTGCAGTCTTCATCAACCCCTGTATATTCCATACCGGCCTCTTTGTGTTACAGGTAATCTTAATCCACCTCTCCCTCGCTGCCCTTTTATTTTAAAGTTCCATCTATGAAAGTATTTTTATTTTTTACTTATGTTTGACATTATGAATTGGTAATGCAGCCATCCATGGAAGTGTTTAACGACATGCTTCATCAGTTGGAAATTGGGAAACATAACCCAGATGGTGCAGACCAAGGTTTTATTAGTAGCTACTTTCCTGACTTGCTTGATATGCCAATGTTCCATCCACCTCTAAATGGCACCACGGTCAACGGGTCTTATAGACTTCCTTTAGGCTACCAAATGGAGGCCACTTATTACTGTGAGCGAATCAAGAATGCTCAAATATTAAATTTTTTTAACGCTTTGAACTACTTCTATCACTAATTCTGGAGTATATGATGCGTTTGCAAATTTATATGATCAAAGTGACGAGAAAAATTTGATGAGACGATATCTGAAATGTGTCCGGTTTTTGTTGGTTTCAGATCTTAGACTCCGCTGGAATGTACCCTGTGGGCCTAACAGCGTGATTACTTTCCCTGGTGCTCTGTGGTTGAAACCATGGTATTGGTGGTCATGGCCTGTTTTGCCATTGGGCATTCAATGGCATGAACAACGTCGTCAAAATATGGGGTAAGTCAAAAGACATGAGCTTTCGGTTCAACGGCCGAACATTTCATGAGATTTTTTAAGCTGATTTATTGATGTTGGTGATTAACATTTCTTATGCAGATACGGAGCGGAGACGACCATGGCACTCATTCAGTGCATAGTTTTCGTAGGAATAATTGCAGTAACACGACTAGCGCGGCCAAATATCTCCAAGCTTTGCTATCGGCGAACAGAAAAGAACATCTCCGTTATACAAACCGGTCTTAAAATGTTAGCAATATGGTCGATTCTTGCAGCCTATATACTCCCCATCATCATCATTCCTTGCACAATCCATCCATTATTAGGCTGGGGATTGTACTTGCTCGGTTCGTTTGCGCTTTGCACTATAGCTATCAATGCATTTATGCTGCCGACGTTACCAGTTTTGACTCCATGTCTAGGGATATTTGGGGTCCTTTTGGTCATGGCATTTCCTTTATATTCGAATGGCATTATAAGAGCATTATCTATTTTTGGCTACGCATTCTGTGCTGCACCTTTTCTCTGGGTATCGGTGGTTAAGATCATGGCAAGCCTTCAAGCATCCCTTGAAAGGGAAAATTTCTTCCCTAGATTGGGTGAATCTTCGCCGCCTTCTGGATTCAACAAGTTGTATTAGTGGCTTAATGGTTCAAATCGTTGTGATTTCGTCGCGGGGACTTGAAAACATCATATGATTCCAGACAGATTTAAAGATGGTTGTTCATATGGGAAGAAAAGATAAATGGGGAAGTTTGATTTGCACAAAGCTTCCCCTGCTTGTGCACTGTCTCGTTGTAAACCTTTCAACACTTCTGATTGACTGGCTATTACTGTTAAGAGGAAAAGGAGGCCATTGTAGACGTATAAAGATTGTTTGATATGGATTCTTAACAGTACATTTCATTTCTTAAACCCCACTGTTGAGATGGGCTCGCTTTAACAAGACAGACGGGTCATTGGTGAGATGGGCCCAGGTCCTATAAAACGTCTCAGTCTTGGGCCACTCTAAAGGGATACTCGGCCCATAATGCGGTCTCATTTTTGAAACCTTTTACTCGTTAGGATTTGTTGAATATTGACTTACATGTACTAGAGTATTTTGCTCAACGAGCCACCCACCACACCAGACTAAAAAACATAATCAATTAACAAAAACTAAAAAACCTAGGACGCAAATGAATCTCCTGTGCAATTTATTATTATTATTTTTAATTTCAAGCCTTTTTTTTATTATGCTATTTTAAAACCCAATCATTCTCGCCACTCGAGCTCCAAGTTTGGCGTGATATATTTTTTTTAATTTTTAGTATTGAATTTTTAATGAAATATTTATTTATTTATTTTATTATTTAATATTAAATTGATTTTAAATTATTTTTTTATTTTTTTGTTATATAATTAAAATAAAAAAATATTATTGTTGGAGCCTTAATTTTTAAATCTGTCTCATTAGCCGGCTCAATTTAAGGTCTGGGTTTCAAATTTTGACCGGGTTATCTAGGTCAGTTTTTTTAATCAAAATGATATCATTTTAGTAAAAAAAATTAACAGATTACAACCGGGTTTTTGATAAGGTCTTGTCTGGTCGTCGGGTCATACTATGTTTTTTCTTTTTCTATTTTTTCTTCAACCTAACTTGGTTTCAGTTCCAGAACGATCGGGTCCTGGCTTGACCCACAAGGTTGGGTTTCAAAACTATAGTTGAAGTCCACAACCCAAGTTATGGTTTGACGAGTTAATATAAGTTAATTAGAATATTTGATTTAATATATCATTATCTTAATATCTTTTTTAAAAAGATATCAACTTTATTTTTTTTTAAATTCAAACTATTTTTTACTAGTTATCTAAATTATCTTTAAACTCGCGCATTTAATCTTTGTTTTTTTTTTTAATCTTTGGATACGTCAAGACAATTTCCACACAATTTAATTTGAAACTTAAATTCAACAAAGAGTTGAGTTAGGAGTTTTTAAATTTGACTTGGTGAACTAAATTTACCAACAACATCATAGAGTTCCCTAAAAGTTGAATGCTTTTTTATGTTAAGTATTTTTTAGTGCAATTCATAATATTATTTGGTATTTCAACATGTGACTGCCAAGCATAACTAATAGCATAATTAATAAAATATTAATTAAAGTTATGGTAGATATTTTTTTATTTATCATAAGGTTTAAAAACTTGTATACTCATGACTTCTTTTATGCACTAGGTTCAACTCATAAAAATTTTAATTTTATACCCATTAAAAAAAAAGAAAAAAGAAAAAGAAAACCTATTTAGGCCTCAACCTAAACAAACAAGTTGGTTGTTCATTCAAGATAATATGTTTGTTTTGAACAACTTTGTCTTTTAGACTCTTAACAAAAAATTATATTTAAGCCTAGTTTTAATAACCTTATGATCAAATCTTAATTCCATCCAAATTTCTAAGAAGCCAAGCTATTAACACATATAATATAGTGTCATAACCTCCAAACTTATAAAAATTCTAATTTTTTTACTCACTAAAGATAAAAATAAGAAAGAAGAGAAAGAACCTATTTAGACCTCAACCTAAACAAATAGGTTGGTTGTCCATTTAAGATAATATATTTGTTTTGGACAACCTTATCTTTTAGGCTCTCAACAAAAAAATTATATTTAGGCCTCTTCTTAATAACTTTGGGATCAAATCTTAATTCTATATCACAACCTTCAAGATTTTAGTGCAACACTTAGTTTTCTCTTTGATAACTACCAATAATATAAGCATGTTGCATAACGTATCAATATAACGATAGCTTTTTATACTAATCACCCGCAAGAGTTAACTTTTCCTACTAATAGCACAAGAAGATATAACAATAAAAAACTAGTAACACTTAGAGGTTATTTGGTATATCTACAAGCCATCACAAGACAAAACTAACATCATAATCAGTAGAATCTTAATTATCATATTGATAGATATTTTTATTTATTTATTTATTATGAGATTTCAAAAACTTATATATTCAGTCACTTCTTTTATACATCGGGTTCAACTCATAGAAATTTTAATTTTTTACTTACTAAAAATAAAATATGATAAAACTTATTTTAATGGAAAAAAGAAAAAGAAAAAAAACATATCTGGGCCTTAGTCAAAGCAAATATAGGTTGGTTATCCATTTAAAAAAGCTTGTGTGTTTAGGACAACCTCGTTCTTTATACTCTACCTAGCAAATCATATTTAGGCTTTATCTTTATAACCTTGAGATCGAATCCTAATCCCATGTAAGTTTCTATGAAGCCAAGTTATTGTTATGACCTTTAAGATTTCAATATAACACTTAGTTTTTTCTTTGATAATGACAACAATAACAAGTATGATGCATACCTGGTCAATACAATACCAACCTTTCATGTTGATTACGTACGAGAGCTAAGCTTTCTTACTAATGACACCATTAGATGCAACACCTAATAACTTATTTTATAGGTTACTAGGGAGGAAAAGTAATTATTATTCATGATTGCTTTCACTATAATTCCACGATACACAAGTTAATAAAGGTAATTTCATGTAATTGAGATGTATATATACCTTAGTTTACCAAATAAATATGAAGAACTTAAAATCATATAACAACACAATACACCATAATTGTAATATATACTCCACTATACCTTTTCATTCTTATTCTCTTTCTAATAAATTATTCCCCATCTGCATACATTATTCCTCTCATATTACCCTTATATATACATTATTTCTCTTATATAATTTAATAATTTAACCATAATAAAATCTCTTTATTTTCACAAAAAAAAAACATAAAATGGCCAAGCCCACACACCTTAGTCTAAGGCACAGAGATAAAAAGACCCACATGTAACATGAAGTTTTTATAATATTATTATTGGCGTCGAGTGTGAGGATAAAAAAGAAATTCATTTTCATTTCACATCTCATTTAAAAGCTCTTTTCATAATTGACAACTTAAAAATGCCAGGTCAAGAAAGATTAATCAATCCCTATACTATATGTGCTCTAGCTCCTTCAAATATTTAATAAATTATTCATTTATTAAAAGTATTTAATGATGTTTTAGTTTTATAAAAATAATATCATAGTTTTTTACTCTTTTAATAAGAAATACAATATCGAGCTCTGTTATAAGCTCCATTAACTGCATAAAGACAACTCTAGTTTTTTAAAATAATAAAGTAAAATAGCATGCAAGAAAATAAGTATGAGAACACTTGTACTAAAAAACACACACAAATACACACTTGTATTAACATATTTTTTTCAAATTTAATTTAAATTCAATTTATTTTAATCCCATAAATATTTAGATTTAAAAAAAAAATTTAGCACAAAAAATAAAAAATGTGTGAATTTACACAATTAAATTTTTTTTAGTAAAATAACATAATTTATTATTCAAAATAGTAACATCCATAAACAAATATTAAATAAACAAAAGAGAGAAAAGAGAAAAAAAATCTAAAAATATATTTAGTTTTGATTATAACATCTTTTAAGTAATATAGACACACTAAAATTATCATTAGTGATTTTTTTTCATGTCAATAAATTTATTTACGATGAGACTAATGATACCGTAATTGAAACTTCAGAATATCTCCAGACTTTTTTCTTCCTCTATTCTCCACCAGAGACTATTTAATTATCTTTTAATAGCAAGAAGCAGTAAATATCACGTTTTGTATCATGTAAAAACTGTTGCATTCTTGTTTGAACCGCATCCATCCTCTCTCAAGTCTCGACCACAAGTCTCCCGATGGATTATTAAGACAGACACGAAGAGTCAGACCTGCGCTGTCTGCCATCAAACAGTCCCTATCCACGCCAGAAACGCTGCCCCACCGAACAAAAACCCAAAACTGTAAGAAAGCATCTTCTGGGGGTCCAAACGTACAATCAAATCCAATCATCATCTGCGACTTTTGGCTGATTGTTTTTTTTTGGTGCCCCACAAAGGGCAATCTGTTATCTGTGTATGAGTTTGGATAGTTTTTGTCCGATGCCCCAATTGAAGGAGGCGCGAGACTCCATGGCGAGTCCCAACGTTCGAAAAAAATGGCTTTTCAACACAAGTGGGCTCCATTACAATATTCGATGGGGACCAGGGCAGGAATATACACGTGAGGAGGTAGGGATACATCAATACAAAATACTATTTAGCCATGCCTCGACCATAATTGTGGCAAGGTGACCGTTTCAGGCTTTCAGCTAACGAGTGGGTGCCCTCGGCAACTACTAACACAAGATAACATTGAATACACGCAATCCATTTTAATTTTTCATCCTTTAATTATGCCCTAGGAGTGTGTTTGTTTATGTAGTTAAATTTGAGTTTTGTGTATGGGATATATAAAAAAATAAATTGAAAAAAATAAAAAAACTAATTTTTATAATTAAGTTTTGTGCATGATTAGATTGCACCCAACTTTGATACCAATCTTAACGGAAAAAAACATATTTTAAATTAAAAAAATCTCATTTATTTAGCTAAAACTGTTAAAACAATTCCCCTTTCAATATTGTTTTTCTTAGATCTTTTATCCAATTAATATTTATATCTCATGTCATCCTTATTATTATTTGCTTTTTTTGTAAGTTAACATTCCTCGTATAGTCTCATGGATGAATTCTACGTTGATTGTAATGTTTTTTCTTTTCAAACAAGCCCTTGAAGAAAGATAAATCTTAGTGATCACATGAATGTTTTTAAGAGTAAGGGATCGAAATCATTATCAGTGACTTGCATTACCTTGATGAATCTCTAAACAATTACAGAAAAATAAACCCTTCTCGGGTCTTTTTCTTATTTTATATCGTGATTTTATCGGGTCTATTGTTAGTCGTTTAATGAGGCTGTGCAACCCAAATTTCACAAAAAAGAAAAAGAAAAACAGAAGGATAAACATAAAAAAACTAGCACATAATATTTGGAATGCATCTAACTAATCATCATCGAGAGTACAATACCAATAAGTTTTTCCGTTTGTCCCAATAATTCAAGAGCCAGATAACTGAATGACAAAAAATGGAGATCAGGAGGACAATAGCCAGCTGAGGGTCGTAGTATCCCAGGTCCAGTAGCTTGCTAGGGTATCTGACAAAAGTAGAACACAGCCAAAGATATACTGCTTTACAGCCATAGGTATGTTGTCCCCTAAAAGCGAGGGAACATGAAAAATGACCGTTGCAACGGTATTAGCAAGATGTTCAAGAAAATATAAAATTCCTAGAAATTAAATTAACCGTGTATATAAACATTCCTCTGAAGCTCTTCAATTCAAGGATCTCTACCAAGTCCAAGAAATTAACTCAACAAGACATTCTTGATCATATCTATATCCCTCTTCTCTGCATTACTGTCATTTTATTCTCCGACCATTTAATAATTCTTTAATGGCTTCTCTTGGTTATAGTTTCCTGTTCTTCTATTCTTACTTCATTCTTACTTTGTTTCTATTGCATGCACCATTGTTAGTTACAAGCTCTACTTACAGGTACAAGGTCGAGTCATCTTCAATCAATCGGACTGCCCCTAGCAACTCTACCAAGCGCCATCACAAGTGGGTTGGACCAGTGGGTTACCGAGTGATCACCGTGGATGTTAACGGGGCCGGCGAGTTCTTATCGGTCCAAGCTGCAGTTGATGCTGTCCCGGAGAACAATGGGGAGAATGTGATGATACTAATTAGCGCCGGATATTACATGTATATATTCTGGTTTTAGTCACAAAATAAGACCTATATATTTAGGGTTGTTGGCGACAGACTTTTTTTTTTTTTTGAAGTTATTTGCACCGCCCCTTATTACCACTGTTACTCAAGATTTCTGTCGTGGTGGTGCAGTGAAAAGGTGACAGTTCCAGCGAGCAAACCGTACATAACTTTTCAAGGAGAAGGGAGAGACGTGACAATCATCGAATGGCATGATAGAGCATGCGATCGTGGTGCCAATGGCCAACAGCTGCGTACATACAGGACTGCTTCTGTTTCTGTTTTTGCTAATTATTTCTCAGCTAGAAATATAAGCTTCAAGGTATACACAACGAAAGCTAATTAATGACTCCTCTAAACCGTCTCTTAAATCTCTTCTCAGCCTAGATATGCATGTGGTCCAAGCTGCATGCAACCTTCGCTCTTTCTTGAGAATCTCAACTCTAAATGGAAAAGAAATTATTATCAACAAAATGAATTCAAAGTTACAGTCCATGAGATGGTGCATCTCAAGCTGGTAACAATACACTTTCTACATCCAATGGTAAATAATTAATTTCAGGACTGTTTGGTATCCTCCACATATTTTCATTTTGTATGTTCTTCGGGAGTTTTGATTTCTAGTTCGAACACCCCTTTCAGTACCTAGCTTATACACAAATTATAATGCATTTACTTAAATACAACTGTGTGTCAGATAGCTCAAACTTATGCATAATTGAATACATGGTCACCTTGTATATAGAACACAGCGCCAGCACCAATGCCAGGAATGCAGGGATGGCAAGCGGCGGCATTTCGCATATCTGGAGACAAGGCTTACTTCGCAGGCTGTGGATTCTACGGTGCCCAAGATACTCTATGCGACGATGCAGGGAGGCATTACTTCAAGGAGTGCTACATTGAGGGATCTATAGATTTTATTTTTGGGAATGGCCGCTCTATGTACAGAGTAAGATACTGGCACTTGTTATTCCTCCATTCTGGTTCTCTAATTACTGGACAATAATTAGCTTTTTTGCTTTATTTCAAGCTTTCAATAAAATTAAACAACCAATATGATTAGATTTTCAAGGAAAGAACATGACAGGCAGAGCTGGCATTGACTAAAGCGCCCGCCCTTAGACGACAAGGAGATGGAAATGAAGAATAAAATGACTTTTTATTTATTGATATTGGGTCTTTAAAAGAAATAACTACATGAAATGTTTAAATCTATTTCGTTAAAATAAAGAGTAATTTTTGTATTTTTTTTAAATCATAAAATAAAAGACTAATTTTTGCTCTCATTCTATGTAAAATATAAAATGACTTATTAAAATACTCTTCTTTTTTTTTTTCTATTGAAGCACTGCATTATACTATTCAAAATACTATATTGGTAATTTGACTCTTGTAAATCCATTAATCCATGGCTAAAACCAAGCAACGTTCTCCCTTATCAACGTTTTTGGTTTTTATAATTTTTTTCCTCAGAGAACACTTCAAGATGCTATTTTAAATACAGTCAAGCCACTTTTACGTACATTCAAGTGTTAAATTTGATGTGAGAAACTATTCTTTTCTCTTAGACGGTAGATCGTGAGCGGAATTATTGTTCGTGATTGTGGGTAACTGTTCTTTAGGTTCTATAAAGTGCCTATGATCAATTATATAAAGAATTTGGTTGGATTCAAAGATGGTAAGGATTTTCTTTGAAGCCACATGTAAGCCCTAATTATGAAAGAATATAGTCACATTTCTCCTATAAAGTAAAAGGGGGATTTCACGTTTGAATCTTTCCTCCTCCAAAACTACGAAAGAAAAATGCAATATTATGCATTTTTATCTAAAGAACTTACAGTCAGGAAGAACTGTTGGTTGGTGCAGGACTGTGAGCTACACTCAATAGCCACCAGATTTGGATCGATTGCAGCCCAAGATAGAAACTCTCCCGACGAGAAAACAGGCTTTGCTTTCCTTAACTGTAGGGTAACAGGCACCGGACCACTGTATGTGGGTCGAGCCATGGGCCAGTACTCAAGGATAGTCTATTCCTACACATACTTTGACAACGTTGTGGCTCACGGTGGCTGGGATGATTGGGACCATGCCAGCAACAAGAATAAGTATATCTCACAACTTTAATTAAACCTTTTCTTTAAATTCAGTGACGGGTTAACTTAGAAATCTGATAATTATATTTGTTTATCAACGTATCTCTTGGGTTTCATAACAGGACAGTTTTCTTCGGAGTGTATAAATGCTGGGGGCCAGGAGCTGCAGCAGTACAGGGTGTTTCATGGGCAAGAGAGCTAGACTATGAATCCGCCCACAAGTTCCTTGCTAAGAGTTTTGTCAACGGAAGGCATTGGATAGCCCCTTCTGATGCTTAGCCATGGCATTGCTACAGCGATTCTCTTTCGTGCTGCCCTTAACCTATTCTTTTTGTAAACAGCAAACATTCTTCTCTTTGATTTCTTGCCCTTACAAAATCCATTCATTTGTAATAAAATAAAAAAAATACATACATACATCCAAATTCTAGTTAAAACCTCGCACAATTATTCCTTTGCTTACGTGTAAAATTCCGACTCTTATTCTTTGATTTGTCAAGTAAAATGTTGGAAGTTGTGTTCGAAGGCTGGATTCAGTATATGCTTCGTCACATTTCTTGTTTGTATCTGAACCAATGTTAGGTGGGTATGGAGGGAGGCATTTTCCCTGTCAAACTCATTTGGGTTGCCAAAACAGAGACCCTGACAAATTCAAACGCGCGCAGAGAGTGGTGCTAAAACCTCTCGTCTCCCTAACCCTCCCCCTGGTAAAGATAACAAGTATATTTTCACGCTTATATAGCTCACTTGAAACAACACAGAGATCTTCTGTGGTGGCCATCCATTATTATTCAAACGCCAGAAAGGAATCCGAATCCAAAACCTTAGATGCTCCAATCCATTTGCATTGACATAGGAAAGACCGAAACAGATGTTTTTCTCCAACATTCATATTCAAATCATCCAAATTGACCAAACTATTTGTCAATCAGTCCTCATTTTTCTCTCCCCAAACCCCAACGAAGCATTCTAGTAAGGGGGGTTTTATAAAGACTGGATGAAATGAAACATGTTTCAAAGGCAGAGCCTTTCCTATGCGTAGTCTTAGAACTGGAGTTTGAAAAGGGCAAGTGATACCTCAAGATCATTTCCAAATGGTTCACCAATCAAATATTGTTGTTTATACACAAGGTTACTTCAAAGAATGACCAAAGCAATTTACTGTTGAAATTGCTTTTCTCCACAAATTTATGTTCGAGGAAACCCTCAAATCAGATACAACTTACAAGTTTAACATAATCAAAAGCCCTAGTAATTGAACACTTTTAATTGTTAAAATACATATAATTTAAGCAAGCTAGTTTTATTTTGCAGATATATATCATGAGGAATGCCTATCTGATAGAGGAAAACTGCAAGTGGATGGGAAACAAGACGAGAGAAATGGCTTCACATTATGCAACAATTCCCCTGGGACTCGAGCATTTCTGGAGATCTGCAACAGAGAAACATCAGTCAGCTATCTGATATAAAGATCAAGACAACAATTTCCAATGGCCATTATGTCCTTTCCTAAAGAATATGGTCATTCTTTACTAAGTTTACTTCTAATAGCAATTGTAGTCGAATTCTCAAGAGCAACAAAACTTTCAGACAGGCCATAAAAGTGGGATGATATCTCTTTTGGCCATCTGACCGGTTTTTTTTTTTTCAAGATTCGAATCAAATAATATTCCAGTGCAAATCAAGGGCTCTCACTTCTTCTCGTTCTAATGTCTTTTAAAAAAAAAAAAAACACAATACTGAACCTAAAATCCTGTTCTAACTCCAATACTTGGCACCCAAACCCAATCCATTCCAGAGGTGTTTCAAAGACAAAAGGCGAGTGATGGCTCAAGTGCAGATGAATTCATCCATGAATGCCAAAAGTTGAGATACAGAACTTACAGCTGACCAAGATTAGCAAAATCAATATCGGGAGCAAGCTCTTGGACAATATCATTTGGTGGTTGGCCACATTCTTGCATTTTCTGCATGAGATCAAATATCTTGGTATGGTTATTAGGATCATTTTCATAAACATCATTAAGATCTTTTATGAGTTCATATTGATGAGAGTAACGCTCATGGTCTTCTTTGGACAGACTGGCTTTGTGTTCCTCCAACCACTTTGGATATCTTTCTCCAATTTCCTTCATGGGTTCATGAAGAATCTCCTTGGATAGAAGTTGTTGCATCATGGTCTCCACAATTGATTCCATGTCCTGGAGAAGAAAATTAAAGCAAAAATAAAAATAAAAATACAAGCAAAAATAGAACTTGAAAACCTCCAAAAATAAATACACGCAGCACTATCTACAGAAGAGGAAGCAGGTTAGCATAAAATACAAGAAAAGCATTGCAGTTTCAAATGCTCTCTAGTCTAAATCCACAATTTTTGTCAAGGGGGGGAGACAAGGAACAATAAGAATTGAGACTGAAGGTCAGTGGATGTCCAGAGAAAGAAAAGAAAACTATAAAGAATAGCCAACTGAAGCTTGCAGTGCCAAATTAATTTCCACTTTCATTTTAGACCATGTAAACCAATAGTGCTTGCCTAATCTCCTCCTCGGAGAAACCTGTCAAAGTGACACCGTCACTCCAAAAGTAAAACGATCATGGTTTCCAAACAAATGGCATCTCAAAGTAGTCTTAGCAACTCATGCAGGCCATTAATGTATGCTCATGGCACTGACACATAATACTTGATGTAAGCATGCAGCAAACATGACATTGAATTCCAGTTCTGCGATGACATTAGTCAACATGGAATGAAAATGCCCTCGAGAATTTGGTCTGCAATATGATAAAGGCAGGGATAGGAATGAAAGCTGAATTTGATAATCAAGCTCCATACTTGAATAATATTTGGCTCGTGTGTAATAGTGATAGCAGCTCAACTTTACCTTTAGACACTTCAGTAACTTATCTTTTTATCACACAATCAATTTCAAATCATTGATTGAGGCAATTAGCCCTTTATTACACAAAGCTCAGCCAGCCCTGTGCTCAACTGCACTACATTCAATATGCAACACAGAAGGAGCTCATGATCAATTCAAAATCATGTGTTGAGCACATCACAGGTAAAAGAGAGTTTTATTCAATTGTTTATTCGTATGTATAAAATAAAAGTCAATATTCCAGGAGAAGATATTGATAAGCATAGCATAATAATACTGCAATAAGATATTTGCAAAATACAAATAACATGGTCCAAACTTGAATATCACACACTACATGTAGCAAATCAGATCCATGCATGCATTCCTAGGACTATTTAGATGTTTTTCATGACAAAATCAAGCTATATAAGAAATAGGTACGTGTTCAGACACTTTCACCAACAGAAGGCCATATGATGCATATTTTGGAAAGCTTCTGGAGAAAGCGCTCAAGGGTAATGGTGCAAGTCAGTGTAATTACTTCGTGTCACATGAATGCCTAGTGATCCTTGACAAATTCTGAATCTACAGAACTTGTACATCCTCTTTGTTTGTCACTTTTCACCAAGGTCAACAAGAACATTTATAGGCTCAGCCAAAAGGGCGTCATGTACATGTGAAATGACAAGGCATAGCTACATCAAACTCCCTGCAAGCAAATTACCACAAGCTTCTGACAGAAACATAGTCTAACTCCTTCAGTAGAATATGGTTTTCCATCAACATACACTTAACAAATACAGAATCAAGCAAGGCAGTGCATCTCAGTGATGATCAGCCATCTTCAAATATATCAAACCACAACATAATCAACCTAGCTATTTTAGAAAGAAAGAAGGACACCGGAAAACATTGGCATCTAAATTTCTTAAGAACTCTTGACCATGAATGAGTCTTACAATATAATAATTGTTAAGTAGATGATCAGATTGTAATCCCCGTGACCCAGAACTTAAGACAGAATGCACTAAATGAATACCCAATTACCAAACACAATCTCACCTGATATTCAAAACCACAAATTTCCAACGCAAAACTCAAAAGTGATCCAAAAGTTATCCTCCTGATGGGAAAATAAGCTCATGGAATACAAATCATAAAAAATACTGCCTCATTTTTTAACTACCCTAAATGGCAACAATAACTCGTAAAACACAGAAGAAACACAATTGAAAGCAAACAAACCAGTTCACGAAACAAAAAAAAAAAAAAGGAATAAGAAAGCAAAATGACATACCTGAGAACCAGCTAGCTCCTCAAACTGCTTAACCCAATCATCCATAAATGCATCTTGGCTAGAATCATCAGGTTTAGAGGCAGCAGTGACAGACTCCAATCCTTTAACAGCCTCCCTGGTCTGTTCTCTAAGCTTATCAAGAGCCTCCTCAACATGGGATTCTTTAGAAACCTTTTGCTTGCCTTTTTTCTTGCTTTTTAAGTCAGGCAATCCCATTCCCAGCCCTTGAACCCCAGTTGGCAATGAAGGAAGACAAGCCTGTTTCTCCTTCTGATTGCTGTTCTCTCCATTACCATTTCCACTCCTATAAATCAAGCCAAAGCTCAAGAATCACTACTATCTATTACCAAAAAAAAAGGACGTAAAAAAAAAAAAGAATCGTCAAAAGACCTTTGAGAAGCAGGAGCAAGATTGAGATTCTGGAAATCATCAAGAGCACCTGTAAAAGAGATTGAAATATAAATATTATTATAACATTCTCTATATATAAAATCAAAACATGGGTTTTACAGAGAGATTACTGTCAAGCAGTTGTTCCAAGTCATCGTGTTGGTCCGCCATGATTGAACTAATAATCTCTAACTCCCAGTGTATGTTAGCCGAGACACTAAACTTTTATTCGTCTGTTGAGTGAATTGTGCTTTCGAGTTGAAAGAGAGGGAATCTACTGATGGAAAGAGATGGTAAAGGGATTTTCTTTCTCTTCTCTCTATGTTGAACAAGAGAAAATAGGGTGACGTTTATCTGCTGTTTGAAGGTAAGGGAGGGGAAAGGCGGTGGAAGCTACCGATTCACTCACCAGATCCAACGTTTCTTACCTGAGAAGAGTCTTTTAACTCTCCCTTCCCCCTTCTTGTGAGTGGTGACAGCAGAGAAGAGTCCATTTGCCGTGGGATACTTTTTACTGATATTTCTTTTGCCTTCTTATCTTTTCTCTTGCTAAGTTTAATAATCAAGAGACTGCCTGTTTTTTCAGGAGAAAAGGTATTTTTAATACAATAAAATTTTTATTTTATTTTTTAAAATATTTTGATATATTAGAGTCAAAAATAAATTTTTAAAAAATATAAAAATAATATTTTAATATATTTTTAAACAAAAAATATTTTAAACAACAATAACTACTACCAAACACATTTTTTTTATTTAATTTTGTATCTCCTTGAATATTTGCGGTAAAAAATTACTTATTATTTTTTATAATAAAAAAATATTAAAAGAGGCATAAATTAATTTTCACGTAATAATGATATAAAAAAAACGGAAAATAACATTCTTTGAAACTCTCAAATTGACAGCGAAAATGTTCACAGATGAGCTAACATCAAGGACTGAAGAGTCAAACCACCAAGCTCCCCACTGGTGAAAGATCCACCTCCGTTAATCAATATCAAAATCTCCCTCCCAGCATCACCAAAATTACTTGCTATTAAAGTAAGTTTATCAAGGAATTGTAAGATTCACAGATAAATTACTTGCTATCGCAAGTGAGGTTCTAGCCTAGCGGTAGAAGGGGCTTGTCCCCTTCCTTTGCATCAGGGGTTCGAACCTCACCATGCACGCCTGTCACCCCCGCGGTGCCTTACCTGTTCACTGGGCTTGCAGGATGTTCAGTGAGCCGTGTGGATTAGTCGTGGTGCGCGTAAGCTGGCCCGGACATCACATGAAAAAAAAAAAAAAATTACTTGCTATTAAGATATACCACTTCAAGTCATATATAATAAATTAATTTTCCTAATTTATTTTTTAGTCAAATTAAAAGTATACTTAACAATAATGTAAAGCATCTCTGTTTGACTGATTTTTTCTAATTTTATTTTATTAAGTTGATTTTGAGTCAAATCACTGAGAAGAAGTTATAACTTTTTATTTTTATTTTTACTTAAATCAAAAGGTAATCTTAATTCATGTCAAACTAATCCAACATTTTACCGTGTTTTTTAGAATAAAAAATTAAATAACTTCAATTAATAAGTAAGGTCTAGGTTTTCTTCTGTATTGGACTACCAAATTGCTAGAATGAAGGCATTTTTGTTGATGTTTGCAGTAATATAGCAATATGATATATCAAAAGAAAAAAAATATCCATATTTTTATTTGATTAGATGTGAAAATTGTAATTATAGATCCGACTTGATTTTGTTAAATTAAGAATAATGAACAAAAAAAATCAAAATTGACTAGAACAAAAAATGATCTAACATCAAGTCAAGTCAAGTAATTTACAAAATAATTTAAATGATATATCATTAAAAATAATTTATATAAAAAAATATAATAGATGAAAGAAGATAATTTCTCTCTAAAAAGATTTGAAAGAGAGAAGAAATAAGAAACTATGAATGAAGTTCTTTTTTACCTTATTCAGCACTCAAGGTTCAAATATTTACTCACCAAGTGCTATCCAAAGCTCTCGCCAAATCCAAGCGATTTGAGATGGGTGTAAGAACATTTGTTCAACAATATCTGCAGAGAGAGAGAGGGAGAGTGAACAGTAAAACACCATTTTATTTTAGCTTTATTGTTAATTGTTAATAAGGTTATGATTGCATTAGCTGGTGATGAAGTGGGAGTTATCCTTCGATGATATCCAGGAGCCAAAAACTTGTCGTTTAAAGTGAAATAGAAAGACAAATCTGAAGTGGACAGCAGAAGTCATCAAGTATGCCTGGACCAGCGAAGATATTCATAGCTAATCGTCATGTGTCTAGTTGCCAAATACACAGCTTGCTTTGGAGTAGATTCTGAGTTTAAACATGGGTGTAAGTACAAATGTGGGACCTTCTCTTCCAAACAAAATTCAATAGAAATAATATTCACAGTAAGAGCAATTGAAAAACAAAAAGGTAAAAAACAAATGAAGAAAATGATATAAATTAGTGAAGGATGCAATTGAAAAGATAATTCAATTAACAGAATGATTAAAAACAAAAAAAAATTGTAATAAAAAAAATATGGATCAAATTTAAAAGGTAAAAAAAATCAAATAAAAATTAAATTGAAAGAAAATTTCAATTTCATGGATTATTTAAAATAAAATAAATAATATTTTAAAAAATAGATTAAATCTAAAAGAAAAACAAATAAAGAGCTACCTTGAAAATGTATAGAAAAAAATACTAAAACAAAAAAGAAGAAGATAGAAAAAAAAAATCGTTAATCCAAAATCCAATATTTTTTAGCTATACACGCCGCCCAGACATAAAAAATATACCTTGAGGATTAAAACACAATTGTGGAAACTGGAGTTTGGCCTCGGGACAACGTTCGTCTTCCCATGGACATCCACATGATTTGCACAAGTGGCCTATCTTTTAACATCAAATAATACTTTACCATGCTTGATCAAATGCAATAATAACAAAAGAAAAAACATGAGGAAAAGATCAAAATAACCAATAGACCTAAGTTAAAGACAATTTAAATTCAATGGCAATGCAGTCATTTTAATATGTTTTAAAAATGAAAAGCTCGTAAAAGTCCCTGCCTTCTAGTGCAGTAGTTTTTGCTTCAAAGAGTATATTAGTCATGTTAATGTGCAAAAAATAACAAAAAGACAATTATACCCTCATTATCAAAGCCAATCGTGTATTGTTGGCAACGACAAAAGTGTAATTTTACTAATCTATTTCAACGACTATCCCTTTTAGCTTTTTTTATTTAATTATTGTTATTAAAAAAAAAAAACTCTAAATAATAAAAGTAAACCATCAACCATCAAAAGGTATAATTAGTATATTTTAACCCTAAGTTAGGTCAACCCAATCCAACCTCCAACCCATTTCAACCCACATCATCTATCCAAATTAGATGAAAATCAAGTATATATTAATCCAAACATGAATAAGTCTAATTTAATCTCCAATTAAATGTTTATAAATGATGCAATTATTTTAATTTTTATTATTAGTATCACTACATGACATATGGGTGAAAAGTAATGCTAAATATCAAGGAAAAAAGAATATATATAAAAAAATGAGTATTAGAAAAGCATACTTGAATCCCATGTTAGAATTAGAATCATGATCTATTGAATCGGAATCTATGATTGTCACTGCAAGGATAACGACATCAGTGATCAAACAGGCGTGTATTCATTCGCACTGGCGACTTGAAGAATAGACACCATAATAGCCAAAAGAAGCCCTCCATGTTTCATTCTACCAATAATTAAGCTTCAAAAGGCATATATGGGAATGCAATTGAACAATCAAAACGTTTTATTTTTCTTTTTTCAGAGAAAATGAGTACACTATGCTCCCCTTGAAATGACCTCTGGGGACTTTCCACTATCTACTTCAATGGACATTTCCTCTGCCCAACAAATGAACTAGCTGTACAATTGTGCCATTGCAGGCTCTCTTTGATTTATGTTTAAGAAACCAGCTCCTCAAACTTCAGATGGTAGCAACTCCTGTGATATTCAAACAAAATCTAGGCTTAAGATTATAGTAATACATTAGCCATCTGCATTTGAACATAAATTTAAGAGGGGAATGGATTGTGTAAGGTTTGATAGAAAACATGTTCTGCTTCTCCATGACCCCATTCTGATGCAGCACCACCAAACATCTTCCAAGACGTGCTGGATGGTTCCCATCCGAGTATTGCATCGACCACAAGGAACAAAACTTGGTATGCACATCTCCAGTACTCAAATCAAAGCTCCACATCATGAAGGTCATCGCCAAAACTGCCATTACTTGACATACGAGACATGGAATGGTTGCTAGGCATAAATGACGAAGGGGACATGCTCAACATCTCCCCTTGCGATTTGGATTCTACCGCCTTGGGAGGACTAAATGAATCACTGAAGCTCCCACTCCAAGATGCTGTTCGTCGCGAGTGAGATGAAACAGAGCCATTGCCATTTATCATGGCCCCCTTCCTTGTAATGTTATCCATGCTTGAAAATCTTTGCATAGTTAGTGCTGAAGATGTTGAAGGATGTGAAGGGCCATTCTTGTTCATATTAGATGTTGAAGGGTTTTCAGTAGTTGCACTGTCTTCTTGTATGTTTTCTGCTATAGCTTCCATAGAATGTTCATGTGGTGGTGCAGGTGTGGGAACAAAAAACTTTGCATTTGCAGCAACAGCAGGTTTGACAGATGGAACAGACGGGGACTGGAACAGATTTGCTGGGCTTCCACCCCCTTGGTTAAAGGTGTCAACATACCTGTCAAACACCCATGAAAATTATATTGAGAATAGTTTGTATTCATTAAATAACTAGGAATAGAGAATCAAGCACAAGTCTTTAACCCAGATGAATAAGTCTTCTTCTAAACTCATCATCAAATCAGCCACACATTTCAACAGGATAACAAGATAAATTAGGATTTAGGAACTCGATAAATACTCAAGTTCCAACATATGTGAAAGCTGGGCTCAAACTTTTAAAAAGTGAGCTAGTGATGCAATTTCAAACCAAGTTTTTACAATAAAAGTTGAAAATATAACCTCTCATTCAGTTGAATTTCCAAAAAGATAAAAGCCCAGTAGTTCTGCAAAGTTTTATTATCAACAAAATTTACCAATGATTGAGCACGGACTCGCAACTTGATCACTGATGTCCAAACCAGGTGCCCGGAGTTCCAAAAGATGGAGACTTATCAGATGTGTTTGGTCAGCAGATAGGACTGGACGAGACTGTTCCATAGGTGCGGACAGAAATTTGGTTATGGGACAGTACAAAACCTACCCATGTGGACACCGAACACCAATACAAGTTAAGTTGTCATGTCATATCCTGTCCTGTCCTGTCCAGCCCAATCCAATTCCATGTACCAAACACTGCTCCATTATGACATGAAACAGAAAAGGTTGATCGTGATGGATGATGTAATGATTTAAACCCCATGAGACAGTTCAATTTGCAGAATTAGTCATATTTCTGGCCATTCCAAAACTACATGATAGAACCTTCATGTGTTTTTCCCTTATTCCCTCTCCCCCATATACCAATAGGTTCCTAGTAAAATAAAACAACTTTTATGTCCAACCTTCACTTTATTTGTTTATCATCAATTCTTTTTTGACTAGTATTCTTACTTTCATGATATTCATTTTGCAGAAAAGAAAACAAAAGGCTTCCAAGTTACCTTGCTCGCACACCCATGCGCCCGCGAGCTGAGAATTGATTTGAACCGATTGGAATAGGTGGAATCCCTGAGGTACGGTCCATTGGAGTGGGACTCTTAAACGGTGGGCTCCCATCTGCTGAAGATACATCACTCTTCAATGAGGATTGCAAGTTGTAGTCAGACCCTCCATTCTGGAAGCCCAGAGTTGTCGGAGGGGGAGCCAAGGCTGGTTCTTCAGCTGGGGGTTCAGCACCTTCCTCCACCCATCTCTTGAGCTTTTCATCATAATAAAATTTGTTCTTTTCACCTAATTTAGCCTTAAGTCACAACACAAGTGATAATTAACATAGTTCCAAGAAATTATCGATGGTTTCTTCCTGAAAAAGTATACAGAAATCACATAACATCAATCTACCTGTTTGTCTGACCGAGGTCTTAAGACTAGCCCCACAGTCTTCTGCAAGAGTTGTGAACCAAAACCAAAACGACCAAACCGAGATGACACCACTGGGCCTGATGCCTTGCTTTGTGCACTGGATGAAGTTCCTTCTGTTGATGAATCAACCTGATCCTCCCACAAGGCAGTAAGAAGATGCTATATAATTAGCATGAATATCAAGCAGTTAACAATAGTGTTTCAACTTGCAGATTATAACAAACCTGTCTTGGACTCCTACCAAAGTCTGGCTCTGAAACACTTCTGTTATGCATTGTCATTCTATTTCCATCAGCTGCCCATTCACTTATGGGCTCCATTGAAGCAGAAGGCATTAGTGATGACATGGCCATTGTTGACTGACTGCCTGAGACTCTGGAAGCCACCAGTTGGTGATGGCTATCTTGCACACTTCCTTGCGATGCTGATGGCACCGGTGGTGGTAGGCCCCCAACAACACGATGTGCAGTGCTATCAAAAAAGTTGAGCAGCTTGCCAACTAACTTTGCAGGAGCCAAATTTGTGGTGTATCCACCCTGAAAATAGAGTATCTCATTATAGTCAGAATACGTAAGGAAAAAAAAAATAAAGAAAGAAAGAATAAGAAAAAAGTAAGGAGTTCATGCTAAATCATTGCCTGCTGATGGGCTCTACATCTTTCCTCAAGGGACAGTACTAATTGTTTCCATGTTTCTACTTCCGGAGCTCGACCAGTTTTTAGGGACTTTAAAACAGCCTGGCAATACCTGAATAAACTCACCAGATCAAGGCAAATGAAAGACAATTACATAAAGAACTACTTAAAAATTCCCATCCACTTACTTGAGTGAATCAGAGACTTTGCCCACTTCAGCCAGCATGTATGCATATATGAGCTTATATGGCTGAAATGGCAGCAGGATAAACTGGGAGTTACCAAGCACCTTTGAGTATTCATACAACTCAGTTCTCTGACAATACACCCCATTAAAAAAATCAAATAAGATTCCATTGAAAGACACGCTGAGTGTAGAATCATATTAGTGAGAAAGGTCGAGTTTGAAATCAAAAGAAACACTTCAAAATTTCACCATTCTCAACTTTGTTCATAAAATTGTATTGTGATCAATGATTTGTATAATTAACCAAACAACCTATCTACCCAACCTAGAGGTCCAGAACAAAATTGTTCATTTGTATTAGAAGCAACCATCGCATGATAACATACCACAAATAAATCATAAGTAAAATGTGCAAGAGTCGAACAAAATTACTGAGCACCTGAATAGCCTCTGGACTAGCATATGTTCGAGGATGCTTCCAGTGATCTGCTCCAATTAGGCATAGCCTTGCAGTGTCTGAATGCGACTCAAAGTTTGCTTCTGCTACTAAATAGCAGATGTGTGCAGCAGTAATCTGAGTAACCACTCTCATGTAAGTTTCAGGATACAGGGTTTTCAAATGAAGCCACCAAACAAAAGACCAAAGAAAAAAAAGATACCTCACTTCTATCCTTCCATAGGCAATCTCCAAGGTGTATGAGCACAAGTTCATCATCTTTTGTTCTGTTTGCAGTTATTACAGCCAAATTCTCTTCCCAATCATCAAGCATTCCATTTGTCCCAAGCTGTAGATGACAGCAAAACATAGATAAACAAAATTATATACCAATAAAAACTGGTAAGAAATTTTATTTTTTGAAAGAACAGAAAAGGAGACTATCGATGCAAAGGTAGATAACCAGAACAAAAATTTAAAATTTGAAAAGAAGGAAATGAAATGACAGATATATCAAAGTCTATAAGCATTCAGTATCCTAATAAACAGGATTGGGGAGAAAGCTTAGTTATTCTATATAGCTTGAGATCTAGCAATATGGCCATTACGTGGATACAACACATATGGCATAGCAGGTTAGTAGTCTAGTCAACATAATCCAAAATACAATTCTTTTTTCTTTGGCTTCAATCTCAAAAAATTCTCCATCAACACAAAGAATTCTCTCTCAAGTTCTTGATCCCATAATGTGTTTTTTAACAAAAAGAATCAACATATCACAGGCATTCAGCCCTTGACATGGTAGGATGACAATTCATGCATCAATATCTCACCTGTACAGGTTGTTGAGGTGTACTAAAACCACCTTGAAGGCCACCATGTCCAGTAGCATTTGTGGAAAATACCTCAGCCGGTTGCCCTGCTATTAGCAAGCATAATGTCCGCAAAGGAGATCCAGCAACCAGCTGGCGAAGTGCCATTAGCTTGATAGTATCGACATAGTACTGCATCACCCCAGCCACAAAAAAGCACAAAAAGAAAGAGTGAGAGTCGGGTAAATATCTGACAATCTTCCTTGTAAGTGAAATTATCAGAAAAAAATCAAAGATGTCAGTGACAGACAAAAATACCTGATCACCCAGCTGTGATGCAAGAACAAGTGCAGGTCCCCACAACTGGCCTTCTTGTGCACATTGTAGGGCCTCTTTTTTTCTACCAGAAACCAGAAGATGTTGTACCTCAGAAGCAGTTGCCTGGAACATACATCAGAATCTTTAAGAAGATTGGTAAGTGTCCATACAGTAGCAAGAATTAACAAAGTAGTATATGAGATACCCTAATTTGTCCTTCAGACGGCACATTCTGCAAACAGTGGTCAAGGGCACCAAACTCGCTGAATTGGGTGCCATTCCTCTTGACAGATCCAAAAAGTTCTGCAACTGCTGATTCTGGAGCATCACTCTCCTACAAAAATACAAATAATATTAAAAACGTCAGGCCAGGTTAGTCATTTCTAAATGTGGCTCTTCAGAAATGATTGCAATGGTAAAATTACAAACTCAATCTAGCATAACATGCATAAAGTGTAAGGTGATGATGTGAAACTCAATGATGTAAAATCAAATAGCAAGAAAGCAAATATTAGGAACCACATCATGAAACAAAAAAAAACCCACAACACACTTGTTGCAGTATTAATTAAATGAAGTAGATTATAGCGATACTCCATGCAGGTTGCCTAAATGCTTCAGGTAGCCCATGTGCTTTCATAAGCAAGCTGGATCCCCAACTCTTTTCTAGTTTAGAGATTAGACACCCCATGCAGCATGCCCTTTCAGTCATGTCCAGCCAACTCTCTTTCAAGCAAGCAATGCCAATTAACTCCAAATGGGCTTGAAACGTTTTCCCTTTTGATAAATTACATAGTTTAGAAAAACATCACACAAGATGAGGAAGAAAAATGGGGTTCTAAGTGGAGAGAATTTTTATTTCCAGCTCTTTGGTTGGGGAAAGGGAGAGGGAGAGGCATTTCATAGCCTAATACTTCTAAAGACTGATCTGACCTATCAAACTAAAGATTTATTGCAACATGTTTTTTTTCTTGCTAACTCACTGCAAAGCAAACAACAAAGGTATACGAGTACTTACACCACATTACAAAATAGAGGCACGCAACTTTCTTCATTAGAGGGATTAGAATTAGCTATTACAAACCTGAATGGGTGACAGAGCATAAATTGGCAATGGTCACATGAAAAGAATTTTTTAACATGAGATGCAAAATACAGCAATGTCTATTTCCTATTTCAGAATGACTTCCCTGAATGCAAAAAAACTGGGGCAAGAAGGGTGGAAATTAAGATGTTTAACAGAAAAAAATGCGATTTAAATGACAAATTATTGAAATAGAAATTTGTATTTTACCTTTAATAAATTGTCAGTTCCAAAAGATGATCGAAGTTTTCCATAATGTTGACAAGCTAACTTAAGCAAAGAAAGAAGCAACCTCGATGCTTTGCCTTTTTTATGATTCACATCAGGCAATTCACAGTGTGCAATCCTCTCATCAATCCACTTATTCAACTCTTTATTTCCAACATTGCCACCCACCAATGGACCTGGAAAGGACTGTTGGCAGAGAGCATCAAAATAACAGCAAGAGCTCCCTCCAACACTCGAAGAATTATCACTACTCCCTGACAAAACCTCCATCAAATTCATTACAGAGATTGAGCCTCCTACATGATCCTTTACATGAAATAAACACACATTATCAGCCCACAAGCAACACAAGAATTCAACAAAATTAAAGAAAAAGAAATGAGTTTCTTTTAATTTGTGAGAAAACTGACACAAATTACTAAGACTTTTGCTACCAGATTGACTGGTTAACACTCATAATATGATGCAAAAAATAAGGAAAAGAGCTACGAAAGAGATTATTTCAGAGCCTCACCTGGTTGCCAAAGTATGTGTTCCTGAGAGAATTGCCATCTTTCATTACTATGAGCTTCCCACCAAATCCAAAAGTAACCAATGCATGTGGAGGACGGCCAGCAGAGGATCTCCCTGTGTTGGGAGCATAAGAAAACTGCTGGTTACTCTGAAATGATTGATGGGTGACACTTACTTGTTCCTGACTGCAACTGTAATCATTTGAAAAGTTTGCTTGTTCATTCTGCTTTACAGTTCCCTGATTATACTGCTGACTGAAGCTCCCACCAGGTACAAAATTTTGCAACCCAACAAGCTCATTAGCCTCAGCATTACTTTGACTTGCTTTGTCATATGATGGAACCGTCCCCAGAGAATTGATAGCTTTCTGCTGATCCACGTGGTTGTTCATGGAAAAGTTTGAACCATATGGTTTATCTAATTCCAGGTTTCCACCAAAATTCGAAACAGCATCTATCTTAGCAGTTGGATGAGGTTGCCACATATTCAAATTCTGCTGATTGTTGCCATAAGACTCATCCCAGCTGCCATGTTGGCCTTGGCTATTATAGCCTTGTGAACCGTACTTGCCAGCTTGCCCATACTCAGCATACATGCTACTACTATTTTGCGAATACAGATCACTAAATGCAAATCCATTTTGATTCTGCTGACCATTAGTTTTAACAGTTGTTGATTTTGCTGATGGTGTGTAACTTTCCAGAGAGCACCATTCCCCTACCATTGTGTCGTAATACCAACCAGGATATTGTGGGTCAAAAACCAGGTGTTCAGGGTAACCATTATTATTCCCTTGGGAAACCTGATTCCAGCTAGACACACTCTCGGTTGTACCAGTCTCAGCCACAGTTGCCACCACAGACTGTGAAGTCTGCTGCAAATAATTAACCTCTGTTTTCCCATCAGAGGCAGAAGCTGAAGCCCATTCACCCCCCAAAGCACCATCAACAATTCCTTGCACGCTTTCCGTAGCATCAACAGCATCCACTTCATACCATTGCCCAGTGTTTGCGTCATACTTCCATCCAGGGTACATGTTTTCCCAGTGCTGACTGCTACTCAAGTCCTGCTCATTCACATTCTCCACCGATCCTGCATAAACATGACCACCATCTTGATATTTCTGGTAACAGACCGAATTATCCAATCCACTGCCATCTGTGTTCTCTAAATTACCAACACTTTCAACTGTTTTCACAGGAAAATCCTCTGAAATGCCTCCAAAATCATTAAAGAAATCAGTGGATGAACCAAACCCATTCTCTGCAGAACCTGCATAAAATGAACCCCAGCCCACTTCCTTAACCCCTGATTTCATGGATTCACTACTTTGACTAACTACAGCCTCAGGCATAACCGCAGATCCAATCCCATCATTATTAGACTCAACCAACCCATCAGACAAGCTCAGCGGATTCACCAACTCCAATGCATTACTCTCTTCCGCCTTCACATCATCCAATCCTGCAGCATCATCGCCCGAATTGATTTCACCCTTCCCTTCGAATCCACCTTTTGCATCCTCAATACTGAGATTGGCAAAGGCTTTTGCCTCATCGGAATCGCTTCCCTCAGTGAACTTAGGGGCTGAATCCGATTTAGTGGGTCTAAAATCATCATCGTCAACTAAATTATCAAAGAAATCCTCATCCGTCTGATCCTCCATCACATTAAATGGAGGATTCGTAGCCATCTAAAAAACCAATGATCTAACCCTAACGATCTACAAAAAAGTTCCAGACCAATTTAACCCTCCAGTTTTCCCTAAATGAGCTGTGATGCAATGAAAACCTCGAGATCCAAAAATTAAAACGATCTAAAAGGAAAAAAACAGAGAGATCCAGAAGTTAGCAGATCTCTCAGTAATTAGAGAAGCATAACTTAAGATCAAATGATAATAATAAAAAAATCAGGAATTTGGAGACTGAATTGAACACATCGGGTTAGGATAAAGGAAAAAGGATAGAAATTAACTTACAGATCGAATTAGGGATTTGAAGAGAGAATCGAGAGCCAGAAAGGGAAAGCGCTCGATTTGGCACCAACTACCCAGCCAGAGGAGCTTCGTTTTTGTTTTGTTTTTCTTTCCTTTTCCTTTTCCTTTTCCTTTTTATTTTAATTCGTTATTATTTACGTTTTTCTTTTTTTTATTTGCAAAAATAAAGAAAAAGAACAAAAATTAGCGTAGGTAGGGTCGTGGTGCTTTAATTTTACCGCGTGTATGTGTGTGCGCGCATATTTTGAATCCCTTACAAACGAATGACCTGTAGATGGAAACAAATAGCGAGACCCTTAAGGGTGTGTTTGTATGTAAGATAGCATTTTTATTTTTAAAAAAATTATTTTTTTATTTTTATTATGAGTATGTCGAAATAATTTAAAATATAAAAAAATTAAAATTCAGAAAATACAGTTTGAAACTTCCAAAGAGCTTCTAAAATAAATTGACATGCTTACATATCTAATCTATATAAAGTAAACAATCTATTTAGCAGTATATATATATATATGTGTGTGTGCATGTGAATGCTAGTTAATTAATTAAAATATACAAGGCATGGTCGCCTTTGTAATGGAACCATTTTAGCATTTTAAATTGATTAGAGACAAGACAAAGACTTTCATTTTTTGTACATGGTTAAATACATTTATGCTCTAAGAATAGAGAATATGTTTGCTTTACACAGAGATGTATTTTTGTTCTTTTATTTTATTATATATAGTGAAATTATCAAATTACTTTTGTAATTTGAAAAAGAAATCTAACAACAAGGGCTTTTTTTCTTAAGACTAGAGTCAGAATAGGTATTTTGGTTATTTTATAATTGGTTTTTTTGTTATTTGTTGAATGAGACAAGGTAATTTGATCTTTAAAAAAAAAATCATTAACATGTATTGTGGATGCGTCGATCACTTCACTACATTATTTTTAAATGTCTTATATAAGTTGTTTCAATAACCAAAAAAAATATTTTAAATTAGATTTAGTCTTGTTTTTATTTATTCTCTATAAATATATGATATGTGTGTATGAATGAGAATTTTAGTTTTTCATCGGCGGTCATTTTTTTTTCTTTCTTTCCTCTCTCTTTCTCGATGTTTACGCCATACCACTTGATTTTTTCGAGTAAGCCCCTAAGCTTCTATATCTTTTATATTCAGTCCTTGTTTAATTGGTTATAATATTTTTGAAATAATTCCTTTAGTTGTATTTTTTTTTATCCTCATTTAGTTTTTTTATCAAATATGATCTTTATTTTTTTAATTATTGATTTTTATAATATAATATAATTTTTAGAGTTGCTTTTTTTTTTCATTTCCACGCTCCATAATTTTTTTCCTAATACATTTTATTTTCATTCTTTAGATTAGTGTTTTTTTCTTGCTTTGCTAATTTTCAAAATTAGTATTTTTTTTCCTGATTTAATTTTTCAATATTTAATTAGTTTGAATTTGAGTTTTTTAGTTAAGTTCATGTCTAAGATTTCATAGGTTGCAAGCTTTGAAAATTAACCCAGCTTTGCAAGGTTTGTTTATAACTGCATTGGTTATTTTTTTATCATTTTTTAAACTAATATTTGTTTGATTTTATTTTTTAATATTTTATTTTATTTTATTGAAGATTGTGCTATGTTTTTTTCTCATGTTTTTTATGACCTTGGTTTCATTATTTTTTTTTATTTAAGTGGGTTAGCTTATTTTTTTATATGCTATTTTCTGTTAAATTTATTTTTTAAATAATTTTTATTCTCAAATTAAATAGAATTGATTTATTAAATATAGACAGATGCTCACTTCATTTTATTTTATGCAATTTGCTTTTCCAAATCATTGCTTCGATAATCTATACGACTTCTTTTTATGTCGTTGTCCAAAATTTTATAGTCGAGTTTGAACCCTCCTAGTAAGCTGTTTTTATGATGAGTGATGTCTATAATAGAGTGATAGTGAGTTTCTAACAATCTTTTTTTTTTTTGTTCGGATATCATACCAATGGCTCATTTTTTTAGTTAATTGTTGCCAAATATTTTTTTATGCTTTATCTATAATTGTTACCTATAATTTAAATCATATTATTAAACTAACCGATCTTTGAATCTAGTTGAGTTAATGACTTGAGTATTAGGTTTTTCTTGCTTATTTGAAAATATTATCATTGTCTAAGCATTCTTTTTACGTGTTCAGAATTTTTTAATCAACTCATGACATAACATGGATTATCAATCTAATTATTAACTATAATCTAAAAGACATGGTGAAATTACTTCTCAACATTTCATTGTTCACACAGGCATTACAAATTGTTATGATGATTTTTTTTTTCATCTTTGAATTTTTTTTTCAATTACAACTTTATTAACCTAGATCAATTTTCGCTTAAAGCAAGTTTACTAAGAAATAGCAAGATTCAAAGACAAATGATCAAAGTGAAAAAAAAAAGTGGTTATGTTCAAATTTATTGAAAAAAGTTCACTATAGTCCTCAAACTTTTCAAATTATAAACTTGTTGTCCCTCTTAATTTAAAAGTGCCGAACTTTATTTTTTTTATTTTTTGATTTTTAGTTTAAGTTAGGAAAAAGAAAATAAAAGAATTTCAATGACGGAGAGAGTTTTAGTTGGCACCAATTTTGACCAAAAAAATGATAGATTTTTAGTCAATGGGTCTAGTTCAAAGATGAGAGTTTAGCCTAAGTGTTTCTTTCCTTAAACTTACCTGGGATAGTAAATCTCAACTCGTGAATGATTTTCATCACGTCATTGTTCGCACAAACAAAAATCATTATAGATTGTTACAGTGTTTTGTTTTATTTTTTTCCCTGTACTTTTTTTCCAATTACACCTTTATAGGTTTGATTTGATTGGCAATTAAAGTAAGTTTATCAAGGAATTGTAAGATTCACAGATAAAGAACTAAAGTGAAAAGGAAAACAAATAAAGGTGGTTGTTTCAAACTTGTGATGAAAAGTTCACTTTCATCCTCAAAGTTTTCAAATTATAAATTTGATAATGGCTAAGAATAACGATTGTTTCAAAACTCATATATCCTTTAAATTAATTAAAATTTTAAAAAACCAACCTAAATTTTTTTACAAAAATCTGATAGCCAAGAGATGAAATTTAAGATCTAATGGCTTGAAAGAGAAGTTGATATGGCACGAGAGAGAGAGAGGAAAAAAAAAGAAAGAAAAAAAGAATGGGCTACTAGGACTCCATTTTTAGCACACCTAGTAGTATAAAAAGAATCTTAACGAGATTGTTTTAATTATAATTTGAAAGACCATCAAACGATGTTGTAATTGGTTAAGGATTTTGTTTAGTGTTAATTTAGGGTTAATCATTTTTATTTCCACATCACCTTATCTCTCCTTTTTTCTTAGACATTTGATCTTTATAGAATTTTGAGTTGATTTTTATTGAGTTTAATTAAAATATGACTAAACAACTGCTATTGAAATAACAATTGTGTATAAAATCAATATTTAGAAATATAATTGTGTTCAAACTCAGCTATTTCCTGAAAAAATTTCCAACCTATATCATTCTCCCAAGATTTTTATCAGACTGTATCATTTCTGAAAAAAATAATCTAAGGAATAACAACAAATTTTGCTAACATTATTATTAATATCGTCTATAAATTATTACCTGCAGTCTAAAACAAGTGAACAAATACTGTTTATTTTTTTTTTTTCAATTTGATCCTTAATTTTTTTTGCATGATTTATTCTTTTTCTGGTCAAATTCAAGAACAAGTGAATTAAATTTGTTGAAAAAAAATCAAAAGATATGGGACCAAAATAAAAAATGCACCATAAATGGGTAATGGTTTCAAAGTTCATACAAAATATTTACTTTAGCCCTCGAACTTTGCAGCCTATATATATTTAGTCCCTTAATATTTTTTCAATTTGATTTGGTAAAAAAGCTTATTTTTACTCTTTAGTTTGAGAGAGGAGAGAGGAAAGTTGTCAAAATCTAGTAACATAGAGAGAAAATCAATGCATTCACCAATTTTAAATACCAAAATGGTGGATCTTGGTGGCAAATGGGTCCATTCGATGAAGAGAATTCCATTTGTGTGTGTTTTAACCTTAAAATAATCCAAGAAACAAAATCTAAACCTGAGAAGAAATTTTTTTATTTCAGGTTGATTTTTGGTTTTTTATGTGGGTTTTTGAGGTTATTTATAGGTATATAAAAGTGTGCGTATCCTCTTTTTCTAAGCATCGGGGTCAAAAATAGATTGAAAATAGATTTTAAAATTAAAACCATAATGATTTGGTCAAACAATATACCATATTTTTTTGGTTACTATGATGGTTAGTATATACAAAATCCTAGACTATAGGTCGTTTGATAATTTTTCTCAAAGAATATTGTGGTATATAACAAGTTAATCACCCTAATTATATTTAAAAAAAAACCCACATGCGAGAACTTCCTTTTATGGTCTAATCATTGGCCTCACTTAGCAATATCTAGCTTATTTCTTCTTCTTTTTTCCTGTAATATTTTTTCTTTAAAAAAAATCTTGCTTTTTTTTAATATTGTTTTAATTATATCTCAATCAATATCCATTATTTTTTTTAATAGCAATTTTTCTATTTTACATATATTTAATTTTTGATGAGATTATTTTAATTCAACTGTAATTTTTTAATATTATATATAATTGAAAATTATTTTTTATAGTGTTTTTTATAAGTACAACATTGTGAGATATTTTTCCTTTTGATTTTAATTAATCAATTTTATATGTGTTTTTATTTTCAATATTATTTTATTAAATAAAAAATTAATTTTAATAAACGTAGTCATCAAGCATAATCATATAAATGACTGTGTTATTGGATCAAATATCTTAATATATATTTATCTCTCAACTTTTTTAAATATATATTTAATTATTGTTAATGTTTTTTCATTTATCAACACAAATTATTCTTAATTTATTCAATTAAATGTATACGTGAGCTTTTTATTTACACTTTATATTTTTTTTGTAACAAAACATGTTGAAAAAGGCTACATGTTTATGATATTTATGTTCAAATAATATTTTTAATATGTGTAACATTGCATAATATTTTTTACTATTTATTTTATTTATTTTATTTTATTTATATCTATTTTATTATTATTTAATTAAATAAAAAATCAGTTTTTTTTAAGTAAAGCCATTAAACACAATCATATCAAAAATCCAAGTTATGAAACCAAATATATTGTTCTATATCTAACTTTTATTTTTTTAATTTTCATCTCTATTTGTCATTAATAAATTTGTATTTATTTATTAACCGTACAATTCTCAATTTATTTTATTAAATATATATATAAATATTTTAATTTTAATTTTAATTTTTATGTTTTTATATTATAAAAAAACACTTTGAAAAGGCTTGAATATTTTTTTTAGGAGAGAAAAATCTGATCCATGAGAGAGAGTAGATCACATAACTAGTGACTTCTTATCAACGTGTAATATTTGTGTCAATTTGAGAATTTTAAGTTTAAGATATCATTTTTTTTTTAGAAACGATTTTTCAAAACAAAGTCTACTGTAAAATCATGAGTATGAAATAAAATAATATATTTTGAAGGATAGTGGATTTGGCGAGCAATATTTCATGGCGACCTCTACTTGGTAGCTCCTGACCTGCCGCACGATTAGTGTC
>SRLM01000203.1:147312-245589 GCA_015708895.1 Populus ilicifolia | reverse complement strand
CAGATGATCTAAAATAATTTGGATGAAATTTTATATTTATATATATATATATATTATAATTTTTAAATAAATATAAAAAATATAAAATTAACTTATAAATATTGAGCCTCACACATTTTTTTTTTAATTTCTATTCACATGAATATCATTTTAAATTTTTAATGTAAAGTTAATATATATAACCTATGTTTACGTGTATTGTCTTTCTTGACTTTTCAATATGAATTAGCTATGTTAAACTTCACTTTTTTTTATAGTTTATATTTATATGTATTGTTTTTTTTTATCTATATCTCAGGCATTGTTTCTTAATTTCTTATAGTTTTTTAATTTTTTTTTAGTTTACATCAATATAAATTGTTTCTTAATTTCTTAACATGAGATAACTATATATAACATGCATTCATATGGGTTGTTTTTTTTAAGTTTTTGACATGAGATAACTATACCACACTTTGTATTTCTTTTTTATATCTTGCATCTATACAAATTATTTATTATAAAATAACTATATTACACTTTATACTCAATCAATGTAATAATAATTAATAAAAAACCCTAAGCATGATTTAATAACTATGGTATCCACACAGTACACATATACTCAATCAATATAATAATAATTGATAAACAATCCCACAAAAAGTACTCGTTGTATTTATATCTCTTAAATAAAATTCGAAAGGATAAGCTCAAGTAATTTACTTAAAAAAATAATTAAAACAATTTATTTTGAATTTTTTTCAAATCAACAAAAAATTTACTAGAATTTACCCAATTCGTTCACATCACAAATCCGTTCAGGTTTTGAATCAGGTGAATTGCTTTCTCTATTTTGCTTAAACCCGAACTCATTCAAGCCTTAAATCAATTAGGTTGTAGGCAAACCTAGCCACCATGGGTTTTAAAATTATGCATTTCTATTTTTATTTTTGAAAAAAACTCTACATTTATTCTTTTAGAAAAATTGCAATTTAATCTGCGGGACAGAGGGGCCCGCCGGAATTTATCCGAGTAAAGGGGTTGACCAAAATGCCGGCCACCTCATCTTCTTCGTATCCAGTTCAGGTATTTCATCTCTGGTCCCATTTTCTTGAAGCGTGGCACAACTCATGCTGACCAAATCTGTAATGTCAATTTACTTTCCTATCCTTATCCGACCCTGTAAATTGTAATGGTGGAGCTACCCATTTCCTTTTCTTTTTTTTTTTCAACGGCCAGGATTTTTTCAGGCCACCCCACTCTTTTTTATTCCCATTTGTTTAGTTTTTTTGTACATGTATGTGTGAGTAAATTCATGTGCAATTTATTTTTTAAAATTTTAAAACAAATAGAGTGAAGGAAAATTATGATGAATACATTTACAGGAACGAGATCAAGCCTTCAAATTTACTTTACCTCTTCTATCTTCATCTATACTCTAAAAAAACATGTTTGGTATTGCATTTTAAAAATACTTTTAAAAAATTTATTTTTTAAATGAATATATTTTTAATATTTTCAAATTATTTTAATATATTTAATTTTAAAAAATAAAAAATATTATTAATATATTTTTTAAAATAATTTTTAAAAAAAAAACAGTCATAACTACATTTACACACACCACCAGGTCAAATCATTCATGCATTAGTTTCATCGAGGTGATGCATGTTTTAAGAGTGAAAAAGAGAGGCAAAAATGATGGTTAGGAACAATTTCTCATATGATTTTAATCACTGAAGAGATTAGAAGCATGCCTTCTTTTCAGGATTCGTAATGTTTTGATAAAGATTTTTATATCCGATCTCCTGCTTTTACCATGAGCATGATGAAGATGGTGCAATTATATAAAAGCACACTCTAAAATCAAAAAATGCTAAAAATTGGAATAAATGCGGGGTCGACCTGCTCAAAGTCACAAGCATCTCGCAGGGTGTGAATGGGGAAGAGTCATGTTTGATTAAAGTAATTTTATTATTTTTTTAAATTACATTAGAAGGATATTATCTTTTCATTTTAAATTAAAATATTTAAACAAAAATAATTTATCATTACACATTAAAAAAATATAATTTTTTTATTGTGAATATATAATATTTATACTAATATGCTTTCAATCCTGCATTAAAAAATAATTTTTTTTAGTGTTTAAAAATAAATTGAAAGATAAGCTAACAATTAATAAAAATAATAATAAATTTATACGCAGAAGATTAAGTCAAACAAGAGAGAAGCCTTTAATTGCCACCCCCATGCGCAAGGTAACGCTTACCTTATGTAGTAATTTGTTTTTAACCCGTGTCCATGATGTAGATAAACTTGTTAGTTTTGATATTTGTAAATAATCATCCAAAAGAATTTGTTTCAGCTCTTAACAAATGCTAATTTAAAAATTAATTTTTTATTTATTATAAAAATAAGTTTTAAGATCATATAAGTCTCATGTTAATTTAAGTTGGCTTGACAGGTAACCTAAGCTTTTCAAATCCAACTAGAACCATAATGTATTTTTTTTCTTTAGTAACCAGAATTCCAGGTTAAACCGCCAGCGCTTACGATAGCCATGGATACAAGATGAGAAACTGGTGGAGCATCAACAAATGGCATTTGCGTATTGTTTTGCTCGTGCTTCTAGTGCTGTAGCCTGTAAGCACTGAAAGCGTGAGCGAGGTGGGCATTATTTCAAGAATTCTGCAATGATCCTGGCTTTAACGCCATAAAATGCACCGACATATCAGTAATGACCCTCTAAACTAATTAATTACGTATTTCAGCGTTAAATAGTCTTATTATTATACAATGATATGATCTAGATAATTTGAAAGAGACAGCGTTTTCCCAGGTTCTTCTTGATATCATCGCCATGATTATCTCTGTATTTTAAAAACATTTTATTTATTTATTTTAAATTAATATATTTTTAATATTTTTAAATTATTTTAATAACTAATATCAAAGATAATTTTTTAAAAATAAAAAATATTATTAATATATATTTTAATATAAAAATTTATTTAAACAGTAACTAGCCAAACAAACTAGTTTTGGAAAAATACGGAAAGATAAAAAAATGTTTATAAATATGCTTAAATGTAATATAAATTAAAAAAACGTGTTATTAAACACTGTACAAAATTAATCAAAGATATGAAAAAAAGAGAGAGAGAAATGATTTCTTTTGACAAGACATCAAGGCTGAGCAGCACAGTAAGATTGCAAAGGAAGTAACGGTCCCCCCAACCTAAGCTTCAATTTTTATTTCCTTTCCTTTTTTTTTTTTTGGTTTAAGCAATAAAAACAAATTAAGAAAGAAAAAGGGGGTGGCGGAGGGACGGGGATCGTCAGGGTCGCGGTTGCAGAGACAGTTAGAAATTGCGTTGTTTTTTTAAAAAATAATTTTTTTATATATCTTTATATTATTTTAATATGAAGATGTGAAAAATAATTTTTTAACAATAGTTTTTTAATATATTTTTAAAATAAAAAATAAAAACATTATTACATTTCGAGATACGCCGGAGACTCGTAGGTACGTAAAGGTTTTTGTCCGTAATTTTAATCAGAATTCTTATGAAACAAGAAATCACATGCGGCAAAGAAAGGAACCTAAGGGTAAAGACCATTCTTTCCTTTAATTAAATTGTCCCTATAGTCAATTCCATTCATAAAAAGCATTTAAAATATATAATAAATCTGACCGTTTCTTCGATAAGAACAGGACTGCAATGGCACCTTCTTTTGCCTCTCTCTCTCTCTCTCTCTCTGTGTGTATATTGTTCATTTCAAGGCAGATAGTAGCAGTATTTTATGAGCAGAAAATGAAGCGATTTGGATCTCTCTCTCCTGTCGCGTTCAAAGATATCCCATCCGAAGAGTCCCAGCCATGGAAAATCACTCCGGACCGCAGAGAGGTTGTTTTTGTTCTTTCATATTAACTGTTTCAAATCATTGATTTTATACTTCAAAGCTAAATCAACAAACTCCTACAAAGGAGAAGGGAAGTACCAACCCTTTCCCGACTAGACAAAGCCCATCATAATAAGATAGGAAAAAACAATTATAACTATGAAATAAAACTATAATAAAAACAATAACTATTATCAATGCAAGGGAGCAGATTGTTTACAGGAACAGCTGGAAACTAGAAGTCTACATAACAGGACATGTTAACAGGATCGTAACCCTCTCTGGTGCTTTGCAGAGATCACCATGTTCTAGGTCCACAAGCAAACACCAAGAAATATGCTTTTATCAATGAAATGGGGGACACATGAAGTAAAATGGAACAAGTAATAGATGCGGCGTACTCGTCTTGTACAGAGTACACCACTGCTGGTGTAGAGCAGCTTGCTTCACTTCAACACTTCGTACACACTGGGCAACAAACACTTTAATTTTTGCGGCCACAACCATGAGAACTTTTGAACAAATCACTCACCAAACCTATAAGAAAAGGAGGAAGTTGTGGAAAGTTGAAGCAATGGGTTTTAGCATTAATTGAGTCGGTAATTAAATTAAAAAAGAAATGAATTTTCAGCACAATTATAATGGTAATGGAGAAGATACCACTACATCACATTAAACCCTATTTACCTAATCCAACTATCAAATCAATGACAAGGCACTTGCGGAGAACTCAAAGAAATAAACAGTAGTCGGCCAGTTAATCAAGAATTCCCAAAGATCAAATAAGCATTGATCTATCAATGAAAGAAGATAAAGGTAATATGTCTATAATAACTACAAATAACCAACCCAGTCGATTGGATTGCAAAAGACAAGGCATTATAACCTCAGATCCCACAATGAACTTCTTCGTCGTGCTAATTCAGTGTCAATGGATCATGCATCAGAGACAACACTAAATTCATCATCTTCCACTGGAGCAGGCAAGTTAAGATCTATCAAATTGTTCTCAAGTTTAGTAGATGCTTCGACAACACCACTAGTACTAGTTGAAGAGCCTATAAGATGTGACCTTTTGTGTCCACCTAGTGCTTGTCCAGACCCAAACACCTTGAAACAATATGGGCACTCAAAAATCCTGTCATTGGCATCAGCACTACCAGCAAATCTTCTTACTTCTGTTGCATTTAACGAGCAAATCCTCTTATGACCAGACAATGCCCTTGAAGACCGAAACAGCTTCATGCATTTCTCACACCTGAACTTCCCGCGAATCTTGCTGACTATGATCTCCTCTGCTTCCTCCAACATCTCAACTGACCTTTCTCCATCTTTACCGCCTTGTTCTTCATACTCCTCTTCAATATTTCTCATCCAAACGTCTCTTGACAGCATCATAAGGCACCTAGCAACATCTTCTTCAGGGGAGGTATCAGAAACAGAACTTACCGGTTCTGGCTCAGCTGGTGATGATGACTCGACCCAACTCAGATTCTTCAAGTCTACTACTTTGTTGACATCAATACCCTGCTTCTGATTATCTCCAAAACCACACGATTTACGGATCCTCTTGGATCGTCTTCGAGTTGGGTTTCTTGACTCGGTCTCACTCTCCCTATCTTGCACGACAACAGACCCAGCATCAACAGTAAAAGAGAACTCAGGATCTGCAAGCCTGAAACTTTTCTTGGGATTCTCTCTCAATCCGTAAGCCAGAGACGACTTCTCTTCAACCATTTCTCTGTTCTTCACGATTTCTTGCTCTTCTTTTACTTCTTCTTCACCAGAGGAAGAAGAATACGAGGATGAAAATGACTCATTACGATCAAGCCCGCCGAGTTGCTGCCGAGTTGCTGCCAAGTGGGCCTTCATGTGACCGCCCAAAGCTCTTCCATTTGGAAAAGTTCTAACACAGAGCTTGCATTTATGCCTCTCCATTTAAGCAGTTAGCAAGCACAGATCAAAGCTTTTTTTAACCCCCGTCTCTCTCTAACCTCTCTCTATAAGAAGGCAATAAGAGAAGCACAGAGAATTGGGGGAACTTAAAAGGAGTAGGTGACAAGCATTCCTCCACCAAAAGACACACACAACCCAAAAATTATAATTTTGAGAATCAAAATAAATAAATAAACAGTTGTAAACTTGTATAACAACAACAACGACAATATAGTAATAATAACGTAGTTATTATTTAGATGGTATTTTATAATAGCTAAAAAAAAAAAATTGTGATCATGAATGGAGAAAGAGGGACCAGTAACATGCAAACCTTGCCCATTCAGGTGGTAAACTCTTCATTTTACCACTTTGTAGAATTTCATATATATATATATATATATGTGTAGAATATAATGCCAGTTGGACAATTTTAGTGTACGATCCTTCTTTTTAGCCTTTAATAGCTTTATTTTTCTCTACATATTTTTAAGGGAAGCAGTGACACTCAATTGCTTCCACACCACCTCCCATCTTTTTATTTCTCCACCGAGTTTAAATTGCTTCTGTAACATGGGTTCATTGCAATTTGAAAACATGAAGCGGATCTTGTTTGGTCCCATCGCTGAACTTTACCATGCCGAGCTCCGTGACTTGATTTATGGAGTGTGCAAGCATCTTATTTTTATGATACGAAGCACTGGCACTGTTCTTGGAGTATAATATGCATGACCTGCTTGCCTCGTTTGAAAAGTCTCCCAAAGTTGTGCCCTTTCCCCCTCCAAAAAGAAAATGTAAGCTGCATTTCATGACCCATCTCTTATTTTCATCATGAATTAATTGAGTGGACTCAACAAATTTCATAATCTATGGACAGGAGCTATCCATCAATGCCATGTCTGTGTCTGGAATTAATACCAATATAATTACCAAAATACATTTAAATCATTTGTGAAAGTTCATGCAGCTTCACTGTTCGTGTTTTGTTCTTTCCACCTACTGTCACACTGTATAATTTTTTCTTTCTTTCACTTACTGTCACTCCGTGTAATATATTCTTAACATGCATCTGTATACATAAAAAGAAATGTTACCGTCAAGCTGTAAAGGGAGCAGACTTAACCAAACTTGGTGTCTGCTGGTGCAAGAGCGTGGTTCCTTCTTTTTATCTGGCCATCTCATTTTATTCTAAGAGTTCAAGAAATTTCCTTATAATTTTAGATTAATAACATGGTTAATTAGTTTTTAAGTTTTTTTTTTCTTTTAATTTTCAAGAGTGTTTGATTACTCGTACAATTTGATTATTAAAAAAAGTTAATAACACTTGAAAAATAAAAATAGAAAAGCCAAGCAGCTCAATTTCGTTATTACATGTTAGGTTGTTCTTTATTTTTAATTCAATTTAATTCTTTTAATATTTAATTGATTTTAAACTAATTTTTATAATTTATTTTAATTTTTTATACAATTATCATGGTTTAAAATAAAAATTTGAATATTTTACAGTGCTTGATTTTACAAATTTTAAAAAAATTACAATTCCAGTTATAAATTTGATAAATTAAATTATATTTAATAAATCATTATCTTAATAGTTTTTTTAAATAATATTATCTACCATATTTATTTATTTATTATCCACCTTGTAAAATATCACGGGCAGTAACCTAGAATGCTACTGGTTCCTTTTAATTGTTTTTATTTTTATTTTTTATTTTTATTATTAGATTGGCATCATTTCAGACTCAACTCTTGAGCGTGGTAATAATGAGCGAGATTGAAGCAGCTGAACTGAATAAATACGTGGCTCATTCGTACAAGGAAACAAGAACTGGTTCGTTTATGGTTAACGACGAGCCTCTAAGGTGGGCCATAGGTGATCAAACCACGAGCCCTCTTTTTTCTTTCTATTTTCTCATTTTCGAGCAAATGCCTTTTACTTTATATTTGAAAATTAACATCTCACAAAAGAAATGAGCTTAAGCGGCACCTCTTGTTAGAGTATTTATTAATTTTTTCTAAGAAAAAAAATTTAGTTTAAAGCATTTAAATGCACTAATAACTACGTGGTAATTTAAATGAGAAATTCCATAAGATTCCGCCACTTTGTGAGGCTGGTATCCGTGCCAACTGTAACAGTAAGAGGTCTCCCATGCCGGCAGGTGCTTTTTCTGCTGTGTACTTTATCCACTCTCGTCTTCTTCGCGTGACACAAATTTGGGGTATGTTTGATGCTTGTCCCTAGTTTTTTTTTTTTTTTTTCCTTCTCTCTCTGTTTCTTTAAATTAAATGCAGTTCGAATCTACACGCTACAAGTGACAACTACGGCGCTTTTTTCTCCCCCCAATTTCCGCTTCTATTATTATAATAATAATATTTGTTTTTTAAAAATATATTAAAATCATATAATTTTTTTTAAAATTATTTATTTTCTAGGTTTTAGTATCTTTGCCTTGTTTGTATTTTTATTATTGTGTTTTGAAAGCTTTGATCTTTGTTTTAAAACAATCAACCCTAAGTACATGATTTTGCCTGCTGTCGGAAATAGACAAAGAACACTGGAATAGCATGTATAAATGGGTTCTACGAAATCTCTTAAAAAATAAGGTACCAAAGAACTTTCCAATTCTAGAAAAAGGGTCTATCCGATTCTTTTTTAAAGAAAAAAAATGTTTGGTTGTTTTAATGGAAAAAAAAGAGTTACTTTTTCATTGAGTAATGCTAGAAATAACTTGATTTTCTTACTGAATGAAGTGGCAATACATGATAGGCGTAGATAAATTAGCACGAGAAAGGTTGCCTTCATTCTATAATTACGGACTTAACAGACCTTTTAATGAGAAAAAGAAAGTGAAAACCTACCCTATTATGATCTTAAAAACATTTTTACAGTGAACATGCCACGTCAGGTAATTACACGAGTGAATGAGGAAATATCATTATTTCTAGGATTACTTCTTTTTTCTTTTTCTTTTTCTTGTGAGTACAAGGACAAAGGATTAAAGGTGTTCTTGTTTCGGTGGAAACAAGGAAAAGAGAATCTTTTGCTTTGGAGTGAATAATAAGTATAGTGTGTGTGTTTGTATTCATTAAGAATAGGACTTAATCAGTTTCTTAATTAAAATTCTTCTTCTTCCATTTATTGTAAAATCCAACAGAAATAAAAGCTAGTGCATGTTTACAAAACACTCAATGGATATCCTAAAATATTGAATTTTTTTCTCAATTAGGGGAAATAAAAAACAATGTCCCTTTCATGGTATGCTAGGATTTATCTTGAATTATAGTATTGGGGTAATTTAAAGTATTTTTTATTTAGAAATATATTAAAATAATTTTTTTATTTTTTAAAAAATTATTTTCAACACCAACACATCAAAATAATATAAAAATATAAAATAAATTCAATTTTAAACAAGTTTTTTTTAACATTTTAAAAAATATAATTTATACCATATTTTCAAACATTTCAATATTCAATAATTAAGCCCACGAGTCTTGACCAAATGAAGGTCTCAAAAACCAACCATTGGCCGGCGTTGGTGTGTCCCACGTTTAGCCACAAGCCATCATCTCCGGTCTGAAATGGGAGATTGACCAACCACCTTATGTGACCCATAGAACTATTTTCTTTTTCCTTCTATTAAGACACAAAACCAAAGAAATACCATTTTCTCTTGCCTTCTCCTCCCTTTGACGTTATCAAAACGACTACATTAAAAGAGTTCGGCTTTACTGTTTGCATGAACAGTCAAACATGTTAATGTATTATTTTAACTATTTGGTTATTGCAGTTTGGTGGTCACTACACGTGGCTTAGAAAGAGATCACGGGTTCGTTTCATATTTAGAGCAAAATAATTCTCATTCAACAGACGAGTGATAGCATGTTAATATATTATTTTAATCAAGTGGTTATCACATAGGTGTTGTAGCTATGTGGTTAACAAGCGCACAGTGTAGAGGGTATTTGAAAGTGTTATGATTGTTGTTTTGTCAAGTATTTTTTCAAGTAAAATATTAAAATAATATTTTTAAATTATTTTTGATGTTAATATATTAAAAAGATTTTAAAAAATAAATTAAAGAAAAAATTAATTTTTTTTTATTTTTTTTAAATACAAAAACAAATATAACATAAAATAGATGATTTTATCATCTATGTATTTGTGTATCTTTTTAGAAAGATGGACAATATCCAGGCTTGCGAGCTTACTTTAGGACTCATATGTCTGGATTTTTTCAACAATTTTATAAATTTTTTTATTGTTTATTTGAGATTTTTATTTTTGATTATTTTTATTTTTTAATATGATATTTTTATTTAATTTTATTTTTTAATATTTAGTTGATGGTAACTTATTTTTTATTTTTATCATATAATTAAATTTTTTTATCCTATTTTTTTTCTAATTCTATTATTTAATATAGATTTTATTTCCTCTGGGTCTTCACTATTTATTTTTAAATTTTATTACTTAACATAAAAAAATTTTTTATTTAACTTTATTGTCAATAGTGAGTTGATAATAAATCAAAATTTATTTTTCTCAGCTTCATTCTTTTAATAAGAGTTTCTTAATTTCTCTGGGTTTTTGGTTATTTTTTTGTTTTTGGTCTAATTATGTCTTTTAATATATAATTTTTATTTTTTAATATTATATTGATTTTTTTCTTTAGATTTATCAAGTAAACAAGGTAATATCAAGAAAAATTTCTTAATATTTAATTTAAAACTTATAATTATAAAATAATTGAATTAAAATTTATAAAATTAAAACCATGATACCAGAGATTTATAATACTACTATAAGTTAACAATTTTGATGTTACTTTCTTTACATTTAGTTTTTTATCTCTCCAAGCCGCCACGAGAGCTCTCGGGCCACCAAACAAAACTGACAGGGCGCGTGATATTAAAATGGTTTACGAGCGGCAGCCAAAATAGTGGGAAAAGGTCCGCATATAAGCAGAGCAGCCTATGAATGGTACATTTGGTAATAAATACGCATAACCAGTGTTATTTAGTACGAGTGCAGCAGCCCATAAAAACTATCCGCCAGAAGTCGCTATCTTTGACGTTTTCATTTTTCTGTCAAAAATAAAAAAGAGAAGAAAAGTCCAAACCCTCATGCCTCGATATTTGGGCAATGCCAAATCAAGAATCCCAGGTGTGAACCGTACCCTGTGGTCTGTACCATATGGCGTCTACATTGACTGGTACGTCCCTGAATTTATGGTTCCACTAGCCTCGATGACATGAAATAACAATGAAGTGGAGATCCGACCATGTACTCTGTTTCTGTTTTCTCGACCTCTCGGTGGAAAATGTCTTCCGTTGCTGCGAGGTGGCGATTATATTAGTGTATATGGTTTAAAATGTTTTTTTTATTTAAAAATATATTAAAATAAATTTTTTAATATTAATATATTAAAATGATATAAAAATATTAAAAATTAAATTTTAAATAAAGAATATTTTTTTAACCGCAATACTAATTACCAAGTTAAAATTAACCAACGATGGGCAGCTTCAAAAAACGTGAAGGGAGATGATAATGCATTTAACATTAGTTACGAGGCCAAGTTGCATCAAAGGTCTTCATCTAGTAGTGAAAAAAGTTTATTTTTTTTTACTGTATTTGAATTTGAGTTTTAACATGTATATTTGTTATTTTTGTGGTGTCTTACCTGTGTACTGGATTTGCAGGGTATTTAGTGGGCCGTGGGGATTAGTCGTGGTGCTCGTAAGCTGGCCCGGACACCTCACATAAATAATAATAAAAAAAATTTAGGTCGACGGCCTAATACAGACGCTTCTCATCATGTGTAGTTAATAAACTAGTGCAATACATATATATATATATATATGTTTGTGCGTGTTTAAATTAAAGTTCAACTTTCAATTTTTAATTGTTACTAAAATTGGTATTCGTGTGTTTCATTGCTTAACAGACTAATTTTTTGAAGCAAAAAATTATGTTGAACTATTATAAACCAAACAACTTAATTAATTGAATTGAATAAACTAATCCAATAAACTAATTTTAAATAAAAAATTATATTCAACTATTATAAGTGTGTTTTTTTATATAAAAAAAACATACGACTCACTTGATTGAATTGAATAATCTAACTTTAAGTAACTTGCCATGAAAATCAAGATAATAAGAATTAGTAAAAATGAGAAATCTGGTTTATTTTTAAATAAATTATGTATTTAGCATGATATAATCCATCAAACTATGACTTATTATACACCACAATAAAATAATATTATTGAATGCAAAACCTAAACATTAAAAAAATAATGAATATAATATTAATAAGTTTAAAATTATTTTAGAACTTGTGGAGGAAGTTATTTTTTTAACAATTTACATTCTAAATAAAATATCTCATAAAGATTTTGACAAGACACCTTATAAATTATGAAAGGGTCAAACACCATCCTATAAATATATAAAATTATAAAGGTGTATAACTAAAGTTATGGTTCCTCCATAAAAAAAGATCAAAATAAAACTTAAAATTATTGATTATATATTCATAGGATATACCAATAACAATGCCACTCACTAATTTTTTGTGCATAAGTTAGATATTCTTTATATCTAAATTATTATAATTATTGAATCTAGGAATGCATTATTTTTTAAGAATGTATTTCATAAAAAGGATAATGAATTTATTAGCAGTGATGCTTAAAATATTAAAAAGAAAGTGGAATTTAGAAGAAGTACAGGGCTAAAATATCTAAAAATTTTGATCTTTGTTTTTTAACTTATTTGTTATAAAATGAACATCAAAACTTTAAAAAAGCAATATTAACTTTAAAAGCACCACTTTAAAAAGTGGTATAAAGTAATGAGATAGAATCCATCATGCAAAATCATACGTGGGAATCGATGGATCATCCTTTAGAAAATAAACCATTAGGATACAAATGAATAATAAAAATAAAAGATGAAGGTTGATAGATCTATCAATAAATTAGAATTAAATTCATAGTAAAAAGTATATGCAAAAGGAAGATTTTAAATGCTTGGATACACGTTCACCAATTATGAAAAATAACATTTATTCATGTTTTAATTGTTATAGTTGTTCTTAAAAATCTTGAAACACACCAAATGGATGTTAAAATTGCTTTTTTTTAATGAATACTTAGATAAAAAAATCTATATCAAGCAACTTAAAAGATTTAAGATTTTATTATATGAAAGAAACGTGCATAGTTTATTAAATCTTTGTATGGTTTGAAATAAGCACCAAGATTATAACATGAAAAATTTAACAACATAATACTATCAAATAGTTTTAAATTAATGAATGTGATAAATGTGTTTATATGAAAACCACAAATACAACATGTCATAATTTATCCATATATAGATGATATATTAATACTTAGTAGTAATATAAATATTTATAAGATTACCAAGAAAATATTGACTAATAAATTTAATTTGAAAGATATGAGTGAAGCGAAAGTGATTTTATGAAAGAAAATTTTTAAAACACATGACGACATAATATTATTTCAATATTATTACATTGAGAAGTTCTTTATAAATTTGATAAGAATAAAAATAATATAGCTAAGATATTGATTGATGTAAACCTATATTTATCCAAAAATATTGGTGATATAATATCTTAAATAGAATTTTCATAAATCATTAAAAAATTTGTATTTTTTTATGAAATGCTCTAAACTAAATATAACATATGCAGTTAACAAAATGAATATATATACAAGTAATCCTGGTATGGATTATTATAAAACCATTATAAAGGTTTTCAAATATCTGATATACACTCTAACATATATACTATATTACACAATGTATTCAGTTATACTTAAAAGATATAATGATAGTAACTGAATATATGATACAAAAGACTCAAAACCCATAAATATATTTATCTATATTATTAGAGTAACTGTAGTCTCTTGTAAATCCTCTAAACAAACTTATATAGTCAAATATACTATAAATTCTGAATTTATAGCTTTAAACAAAGCTAATGAAAAGGCAAGGTGGCTTTGGAACTTTTTGGAAGATATTCCGAGTTGGCATAAACTTGTGCTAGTTATATGCAATGTGATAACTAACCTGTAATTGGTAAGATATACAATAGAATATATAATGGCAAGTCTCAACATAGACATTGAAGACACAATATTATAAGATAGTTGTTCTTAAATTGAATTATCTTTATTGACTATGTAGAATCAAAGGATAACATTGCGGATTCGTTTACAAAAAATTTAACAAGAATAGCAAGTCAAAAAATCATTGAGAAAAATAGGATTAAAGCCTATATTTAAAGAATTGTCATGATGAAAACCCAACATAGTTAACTAGAGATTCCAAGATCTAGGTTTAAAGGGATAGTTAAATCATGTTTTGGTTTAATAATTTCAATTTTATTTATTCCTATGAAGAAAAATGTTACCTATAATGAAAATTAGTATAAACTAAGTTTTTAATGATTCTTATTGCTCGAGAAATTCAAGTAGATACATTACAAGATATTTTTAATAAGAGTTACCTATGAAAGTGTAAAATAAAGCCACTTCCATGAGAATTAGAAAAAAATTTAAAATTTTCAAAGTATTCTTTGAAACCATAATGTGTTTAGGGCTAAAATGAACACAACCAAGAAAATTTAAATTGTAAGAAAATAAATTATGTGATTTTTATTATCTGAGTTTACATAAAAAATTAAATAATTCAAGATATCATATTTATTGGTTAACCGAGTAAATCCAATAGTTTTTCATTAAAAAATATTTAACATTAAAAGCTATCTTATTTGATAACCTTTTGTTGTTACTTTTAAATTCACATATTAATTTTGTATTTTATTTTAATCAAATAATTTTTATTTATGTGGAGGATTACTAGGGTGAATGAGAAATTACATTTGTATTCTTCTAAAACATAGTAACATTAATTTAACTATATCATTGTAAAGATATATTTGTTTATTTTAAGTAAAAGTAACGTTAATTTAACTATCAGAAATCATCCATATAAAAAAACAAAACTCTAACATAGTTTAAAAAACTTCTAATTTTCTAAAACTCCTCCCTTTTACATTTTTCCTGTCAAAATCCCTCTGCTTCTTTCTTACAAAGAGTAACGTTCAAGTCTGGGTTCGCTTTCTCGGTTGTGCTGCTAAAAATAAAAGATTAAGTATGAGAAACAATATTGCAATGACACTGCTATCACTAAAGAGCAATCAATAAATTGTTGTAAGTTCAAATAATTGATCGTTGCCTCATTTTACTTCCTTAAATTTATTTTAATTCAACAAATACTGTAAATTATTTTTTTATAAGTAAGTTAATATGCTTTTTTTATATTTTGCAGAAGCTAGATCATGGTAACTACAAAAATTTGATTCCAACATTGCTTGGCTACAACAAAATCAAACCGCTTTATACAAGTACAATTATATTAGCCACAGAAACATTTTTCCAAGAATCTCTAAGTTTCGACATGCATCCCAAAACATGTTCGAGCTTTCAAGAAACACATGTAGTCTGATCATTCTATGCTCCCAGACGGGGTGAGTATCTTGAACAATATTTACACACCAGGAGGTTTTTCTAGTGAACTTGTCAACTAAAATAAAGCCAGCGTTTCCTCTGTGCACTAGCTCTTTCCAATACAGGGTTTGCTGACTGAACAAATTAGGGCAATCTATCTGAATATTGACGCTAATTATTAAGCCAGGAGACGCTTCTGTGGATCAAACTCGCTTTCCAGGTGATCACCATCACGGAAACCTTCTTTGCCTTTAGCCCATAGCACCAAGTATAGACCAGTGAACATGAGGAACATACCAGCAAGGCTGCAAATGAGAAGAATAAAAAACAGGATACTGAAAGGTGACGAAGTTATTTGTGCTTCTTGTCACATATAATTACTTTGTGATTCTCGCTAGCTTACCTTGCGAGGTTAAATCTGTCGCCTAAGGTAATAACAGAAAAAACAACTGAGATAACTGTTCCAATGGGGTTAAACACGGCCACATGAACTGGACCCCTCTTCTTCATTGCCCATCCATTGAAGCTCACACATGCTCCACCAACAGCACCTCCCTGTGCATCCAAATTATTAGAAGCTTGTAAAAAAGATTGATAGACTGCAGAAAGTGTTGAAGAAACAACATAAAATTAAAGGGAATTATTGAAATGATTTAACTCTTCCATTCCTTATTAATGGTTTCAAGTAGCACAAGCAAATTAAAGTAGAAGAAAGTGGCTCTAATTAATAAAACGGAAATTTGCATTCTTGTGATAAAATTTAACAAATAATCTTGACATGTTAGAAGAGGGAAAATAATGTGAGATTACCAGTATAGAATAGCAAATGAGGGTCCCGAGTCTCATCAGGGGCCAGCCAACGTCCACTCTGTGGTTTAGAACCAATTCTACAATCGCAGTTATAATTACTCCAATCAATGATGTTATGGCACACAGGGATATAGGAGCAGGAAAATCACCCAAAGTAGTAGCCTGTACGTAACACATTGCAAAACTCAATTTGCGAGATTAAAATTATGCAGATTGTACATAATTAATTCCTTCACTGTTGATCTAAAACATTACCTGCAATACAACATTGCTTGATAGAACAAAAACCGCTGCTATGAGATATAAGCAACCGTTAATCCTATGTTTGTCGAAGCTCATATCTCCCGGGGGAGTACTTTCCGTGGACTTTGACTCTTTTGCTGATTCAGTGCTGCTCATTAGACTCATCATAAGGGCACCTACAACACATAAAATGGTGCCTACAATCTTGACTTTGCTGTATACGCAACATAGCCTAACTTTCTCTAACCTGCACATAGCCAGTGATCAGATAAACAATCACTAGACAATAGCAGAAACGAATTGAGAGGAAGGGGCACCAGATGCTTGGTATATATATTTATTATTTTTTCTATTTTTTTAGCTAGTAATCAGAAAAACAATCACTAGACAAAGTAACTGTCATTACTCAACTAGATTGGAGTGAAACTAAATTTCTGTGGGCTTTTATGTTTTGTTAAAAGGAAATTCACGTTTTGAAATGCTACAAAAGAAATTTGGAAATGATACCTTAATGTCCAAGCAATAATGAAAATAAGCCCTGGAGCAAGGTTCGGCATGGCTGTTGCCATTGCTGGTGAAGTTAACTTAATCCCCTTAAGGAATAAGGACTGAAACAGAGTAACCCTGAAAATGAAATAGGAAAGAAAGAAAACCATTTGAGTGCCCTGCTCAATCAATCAGTGTCTAGGCTTTTCTCCTTAGCTTGTTTCTCGGTCTGCTCTCTCCTCGCTCAAAAAAGGTAAAAACCTCTGCAAACGTTAATAGATACATCCATGGACAAAATGACAATAGAATGTCCAACATGAATCTTACAGAAACTAAAAAGAAAAAACATGCTAGGATTCAGGCACCCATAGCTCTCGAAAGATCAATATCTCTAACATCATCCGAAGTGGTAGAGAACGCGAGACCCCAAAATGATGTTTAATGTACTAGTTGGTAATGAGTGACGCAGGAGTGGATGCATGTCAACAAATCTGCTGGTGACAGGGGCATCCAACATGTCCTGTGCAGATGCTGTAGCACCACAGGCCTGCAGCGTGTAGACGTCCCGATCGACTATATGTCGATTAAAATAAAAGTAAGGACTTGCCTAGACCTAATTATGCCACACATAATAATGAATCAATATATGTCTTGTTTTACAAATGGACACATTTCTCCTCAATTGATATTGGAGAGCCATCAGAGAGCTGAGAGCCCTTCGAGAAAATTGCACTCCAAACAGAACCTAAACTGGTGCTGCTGTATTGTGATTTTCCTGTACAAGAGAGCAATAACTAATGGTAACTTTGGAGTTCTCTTGAGGATTTATTTGCGCCTTCATCATCTTAGTGCTTGGTTTTGTTCAAAGAAAACAACAGTTTGCTAATTATTGATTACAAGACCTACCAGCTTTGATTTCCTTGAAGAGAACAATACTGACAAAACAAAGTACCAATTACAAAACTGAATTTTGCAGGCAAAATATATATATGCATATATCTAGCTCTCTAACTTTGACATTCATTACATGTAAGTATTGCAGTTATTGACATTTAAATATCAAAAATCATCTTAAAGATTTTTAATTTTTTCCTTACCCTCCAAAAGAAATTAAAACCAGCTGAATCATCAACTTCAATCTGAATTCCTTCGGCCATTTGCTCCTGCAACATGAACATAATTTATTTCCCATAAATATATATATAGAGAGAGAGAGATGAGAGAGAGAGAGAGAGAGAGAGAGACCTTTCAAAATGAACAGCAATGGGAGAGAGTATAAGGAAGGTGGCAAAAGTTGAGAAGATAACAATGGTTAGAGGGTTAAGGCCAAGAGACATGAGATAGCTCAACAAAACCGAGTTCCCTGCGTAGACAAATTGCACCATTATCAGCCCTACTATAATCACCAAATCCTCGAGAGTCTGTTTCTTCTTGTTCCAAACCATTTTGAAATATCTATCCTCCCAGCAAAATTAATGTCCCCTCCAAGCAGAGAAAAGCACCCAAATGGAACGACTTCCTTTAATTATTCTCCCTTTATTGGTTCTTCACCGATGATCTCCAAACAAAAACCTCAAGTGGCCACCATATATATATATATATGGTGGAGGATGCCAACAAATTTTTTTGTCTCTCCCTTTATAATTAGCACTACTTTTTCTAACAAGATTAGTTACAATTAACATTGAAAGAGAAAGAGAAAGGGCATCTCGCCTTCTTCCTTCTAAACCTTTGGCAGTTTTTCCTTATGTGCAACAAAACTAGTTTGGAATTAGCTCTCTTTCATGGGCTGGTTTTTTGGGAGTTTTCGTGGTTTTGTTGTTCCAAATGGATTTCTGTTGTTGTTGTTGATCTTATTTTTGTGTCTAGCCAACCTTCATGAATGCTTCTCTACCGGTTTTCTTTCCCTGTCCTTCGCGCATCATAGAGTGAGTGCCTATTGCCCTTTCCTAGCCATTCTTACCTCCCTTATCTCCAACGGCTCTCTTTTTTCTTTTTTCTAAATTTTCCCAACAAAATATATCTCCCTATTTTTGGAGTTTTATTGTTAAGCATAACAGAAACTCTAATGTGATCTTCCTGTTAGGTTCGGAATTCACCAGAAAACCTAGAGCAATCCATACAATCTGAGGTATTGCTTTTCCTTTTTTATATAAAAAATTCATTTCGTGACAATATTCATTAATTACATATTCTTTGACATGCGCGTGCACACGCGTCTGTGTCTATATTTTGATGAAATTGTATTTTAAAGTGAAAATTAATCATATATGTATATGGCAAATGATGGAACCAATTGAAAGGGTTTATAAAGACCAAGCTCAAAGACTTTGTATAGAAATAGGATAAGGATTTTAGAGTTGTTAACTTTGTAGTATTCTTGACCGTTTTATAAATAATTTTACACTTTTTTTTATGACTTACATTAAGATTTTAATTAAATTTAAGCACTACAATCCTTCTTGAAAAGCACTGTTATTATCAAATAATATTATTGATTGTTTTAATCAAATAGTCTAAGTTTTATATGCAAGAGGAGTTCTCTTTTTGTAATGTAGCTAGGCAACCAACCTCTCTACTTTACTTCTCCTTTTCTCCCTACACGTTCTCTCTCAAACATGCCTTCTCTCCCACATATTCTCTCTCCCTCTCCCTCTTTTCTTCTTTGTTGTCTTTTATCTCCTCTCTCTCTCTTTTTTTACCCTCACATAACTAAGGCACACGCCCTAATGTCTTATTCCTCATAATTATCCATTAGTGAAACAACAAGCACCACACAACTAATGGGAGCACCAACCTCTCCACAAATCTACATGCTGCAACACCGCTCTCCTGTTTTCATGCTAAGCTAATATAATTCAGGTCTATAAATACCTTGATTGTGGGTAAAATGAGCAAGCCAAGCTAGGAACACAAAACTTATTCACGCTCCTGCTCCTCTCTACATGTTTTTTTTTCTTTCTACATTGTCGACTAACTTAAGTATTAGAGATTTCATGTTTTGACGAAGAACTTGTGTTATAAGAAACACCAAACGTAGAGAAAAAAAATCTCACATTCAAACTAAAGCGCCACAGCTAAAGACGTAGCTCGTGGAATGCTCGTTCTTATCTCTGAAGTTTTCACAACTTCATCCATCATTATAAACATTATTTGCTTTACATCAAGCCGAGAGAGAAGATTTATGTGGAATATCTGCAAAAGGAACTGCCAAGGCTGAAAAAGTGGATTATAGCAAAATCTCTACCTTTTCTTTTTTCGCTTCTCCAATTCAAAGAGATTAAAGGGACAAATCTCTTCTATGAGTTACATGTTACTGGGAATACATCTTTATCTTTTCAAATGTTTTATTTGTGCTCTGAGATACAATTTTTTTTAATAATTCCATGTGTGCTAGATTTTGTTCGTCATTCCTTCTAGTATAGACACGAGACTAATGGACTATATTTTATTTGTGCTCATTTTACCCACGATAGCATGAAAACAGGAGAGTGGTGTTGCAGCATCTAGATTTGTGGAGAGGTTGGTGCTACCATTAGTTGTGTGGTGCTCTGAGTTACATGTTAATGAGATTAGTTTATTTTTGTGTTTTAAAAGGATTTTTGAAATTAATTAATTTTTTTTATTTATTTTAGATTAATATGTTTTTAGTGTTTTTAAATTATTTTGATATGTTAATCTCAAAAATAATTTTTTTAAAATAAAAAAAATAATATTAACAAGTATTTTTATATAAAAATTATTTAAAAAATAACTACAATTACATTACCAAACAAGCCTCTAAACATTTTCTAACACCATAAATATCCAGACCACCAATAATATTGTACGTATATTAATAGAGCGTATCCAAAAAAATTAATCACTCCCACAATTTATTGTGTTCTAGGCAAACTTTAATACTGGTTGTTATTATCCATATAAAATCTATTATTATTTATATGTGATTATCCGAAATAATTTGAAGCTAATTAAGTCTAAGTAAAAATATAACTTTAGCTTGATACTGTGCCATCATTACTGGCACGCTTTCCATGGATACACTTCTTTGGCACTGTTTGTTTAATTATCTTCACGTTTGAATCTGTGTTTTGATAAGTTTTAAAGGTGTATTTAACTTGAAAAACATTAAAATAATAATTTTTATAATTAAAAAAATATATGTATTGAATTTGTATTCGCAATACAATATCAATCACGTTATCTATGCCCAAAAATGGGTAAAATCTTGGTTCCTTCACAAACCTTCTAAATTTATGACATGCAGTTACAATCAAAGCAAGTTTCTTTCCCCAATCTGGAAGCCTTCATTCGTGAAGATTGGATTGGATATAAAGTAATGCCTTGGTTATTTACCTGTTTTGAGTTGAGGTATATTCTTTGGAAGGGAATTGGACAGCATGCGTGTCTTTCCTGAACTGGATTTCTGGTTTGCCGTTGCATCTGCTGTTTCCTTTTGAAGGTTGTCTTCCTTCCCTGTCTTCACACTTAAAGCCCCATACAAAGGGTACCCGTAGGTGGACCGAAACAAGCTTCTCTACGCAGGAAGAAAAGTATTTTGCTCCTCACTGGACACGTTAATTTTCTCGGGCGAAAATGTATCATCTTTAGCCACAAGACTCGTGAAAAGAAAACTGTAACCAGAGAGGAGATAGAATAGGGTTCACACGAATATTTATGTCGTATAAAATCTGTAATAGGTTAAAAAAACAAAGAGTTGTTTTTCTATCATTTGAATAATATGTGTGTGATTTTGCTAAACCTAAAAATTAAAGAATTAAAAAAGAACCCTGAAAATGACACTAAAAAAGGGAGTGTCATTATGCACATAGAAACAGTGTCAAAACACCCACCAATAAAGAAATTGTCCACTTTGATGATCTCGTATTTCTGAGACCAATTCCCTTGTTAAACGAATTATCCGACGCCAACAAGGAGCTAAACTTGAAATTAGGATTTGACCCATAAAGAGCCTGAACACCATCTACATCGTCAATCTTAAGGTCCACTTTCTTAGTCCTAGGACTCAAACTCGGGTACATCACAGCTTCCTTAACCGAAGAGTGTGCCAATCCAAGCACATGCCCAATCTCATGCGTGGCAACTGATTCCAAATCGATCGCTACCCTTGACTTAATTTTATCTAAATCAAGGGCCCACGTTTCACTTGCATCGAGATGAAACCTCCCATTCTCCGGTGAAAATGCATGAGCCAATACACCCAGAACCCCATCAAACGGTTTTCCATCGCCATGATCCCTATGATAAAACCCAATTCGGATATCTGCTGATGGATATTCTTCAATTTCCATAAAACTCACTGGAATCACCTGTGCCCACCTTGAAAAGGCACGCTTGAAAACTGTCTTTGTGTCTTTTATACTTATGTAATTAATCATATTATTCTGCGAAAACGCATAGGTTAGTATCACCGGTGCCTGACGCATCCACCGTGGCTTACCATAAAAATATGCAAAACGTTTTTTCGCCTGGAACCTTGTGTCGTGTGTCTTTGTGTCTCTAACACCACATCTGGGCAACAAGATCATCGATATGGTATCAAAGTCCAGTTTACCTGTTTCAGGCAATCCTAGATTTGTTTGATATGCAAGAACAGCCGATTCGAATTGCGTATCGAAGGTATCGGTGAAATTGTCGGTGTCGGGGATCGGGAGGTAACCGAAACGGTTGAAGTATTTCTTCAGCTCCGACATGCCACTGACTTGACTGCCCTTCCCGACATCAAGGAAGCGAGTGAATTCATGCCACGTGGTGGCGTTATAGGAATCGACGGTTGTGACAGTCGATGAGGGGTCTGGTTTGATTCTGGCGGGAAAGGAAGGGCGGGAAAGGCAGAGGAAGGAGAAGGAGATTAGGAAACTGTAATAACTGAAAAACTGAAGCATAGCGGTTGGCTGTTTTAATTTGTGGGGTACTGCTAGTTTTCTTGGCATTCGGACCTCTTTTAACGCAGGAGATCGGAGGGTTTGCAATTGTTAGCCTAGAGAGTTTGGGTTTGAGAGCAGTAAATCAATTTTGCATAAGAAGAGAGGAAAGTTGGGAAGATCCTGCCGTGGCCTTGTGTTCCTTTTTCATGAGAGATCCTGACTTTGGTGGGTGTGTGTGTGCAAGCCACTGTCTATATTTTGCTGATTATCTATTTATTTTAATTTAAGCTCTTGTATTGATTAATTATCAAAGACTGGGATTTGGCATTTTAATGTATTTTTAATTGAGAATAAGAATAATTATAATAATTTGATTGGTCTGAGTTTTGTTTGTGGTTTTCTGTTTGCTGAACAAATTAAATTTGAAGTCATTTCCATCTCATGTTGATTAACTTGTGCTGCATGATAATCGCTTGTCTTTCTACCCCCATATCATATCATATACATGTTTGACCAGCTTAACACTCTTTCTATTTCTAAAGGATACATGTCCACAAAACATCATTCACTGCAACATAATATTTATTTTATTTGTTTAATAATTATTTTATTTCATTATTCAATTTATTATGTTGTTTTCAAAAAAATTTAGTCAAGAAAGTTTTGTTTTGTTTTTTTTTGAGTTATATATCGGTCTTCTAGATTAAGTTTTTTATTTTTTAATTTTAATTTTTAATATTAGATTTGTTGAAAGTGAAATTTAGTAGCTTTTTCTATTTTTTTATGAATTTATTTTAATCTTATGATCTAGATTTTAGGTTTAACATGTTAACTTGAGTTGACTTACATTATTTTTTTGGATTATCTTCTATAATTATTATTTTATTTTATTTTTAAATATTGGGTTGGTTGGAGTCGAGCTTCATAATTTTTTTTTTGTTTTTTATAAAATTATTTTGATTTCATAACTTAATTTACAGGTTTAATAAGTTAATTTAAGTTGATTTTATTTTTTTTATTTGTAATTAAATACATGTTTTTAATTTCACCCTCCAACAATTTTATATTTTTTATTTAGTTTTTCTTTTAATATAAGATTATTTAAGAATTAGATTTCACAATTTCTTTTATAATTTGCTTTGTTTAGAGTTCTTGCAGTCTCATAAATTTAAGTTTTTTTTTTAATTTCAATTTTCAGCATTGAATTTATTAAAAAAAATTATATATTTTTTATTTTTTTATAAAATTATCCTAATTTTATAATTTATATCATAAATTTTATAAGTTAACCCGAGTTTATTTAAATTTTTTTTTGAATGAACTTATAAAAAAACAATCTATTACTCGTGTTTTATTTTTTCCATAATTATTGGGAAGTATCATATAAAGAGGGGAAATTATGGCTGCTTGATTCAGTTGTGCAGAAACAAGTTTAAAAAGAATGGTTAAAAAGAAGTCTCGTTTGGTCGCGCTTTAAAAGCGCCATTGAGTTGTCTAGTGGGCACAACTAGAAGTGCAACTTCATCGTTAGTAATTTATTTCTTTGTCACTATAATTATCAGGGGGTCCCTCCTAATAACCCTCTTTTTTAATTGGTTTCTTTCTCGAACCATTTCTACCAAGTTATTCATAATCACTACGTATGTGCTAAAGCTAAAAACGAAAGAATGTCCAATTATTGGTCTCGGTCAAGATAGCTCATTTTATCTACTTTCCAAATATTCTTTTTGAGCAACAAGAATAAAAATCAAAGGAAGAAACACAAACATGATCAGGATATCGATGGGAAGTTTTTGTCTCCCCCCCCCCCTCTCTATAAGTACGCGTGTAGTTTTATTTTGCATAAATTCCCTAATAGATTGCAAGAATTAAGATACTCATAAAGACGATGATTGTTAACACCCAACTATAAATCGCCATTCAACAAAAAAATAAATAAATAGCAATGTCATCGGAGTCACTCGAAGCTTTAGCAATGGGCTGGTGGAGATTACGAAGAATGTGCTATTGTGTGTATTTTTAAGTTACAAAGGTCTGGAGATTTGATTTATTCTGGGTAGAAAAACTCAACTTATGATCAAAGGAATAATGGAAATTGATTTTTCTGAAGCCGTCTCTGGCTATCTCTTGGCATCATTGATCAGAAGGAGAGAACTGGTAGTTAGCCTGAATTTGGATTCGAATTGTTCACTGGAACCCTGTCAAGGTCAAAATTCTTGGTGTCATCGGGCTATATTGCAGGTCCTTTAACAATATCTTCAAAATCTCGACAGTATTTTCAGTCCCTTAAAACTTGCAACGTGGCCCAAGTGGTAAACAGGCCTATGGGCTCTGAACTCCCCCTTCCCTTTCTTTCAGGGAGGAGACAGGGGAGAGCCGGCGAGCCAGGGGAGGAATGTTTAACAGGATGGCGCCAGGCCCTGAGAAATCTTGACAACTAACCCAGTTTGCTTGTCAATGGTCCAATTTACCATTATGTGTTTGTCGTCATTTTCTTTGGTGATGCATCGGTAGGTAGAAAAAAGAACCATGAGTTAATGTTCGAGCCCAGTCCTGGCAGAATGTTAGAACTAGCTAGGCAACTTCAATCAATCAATCAATAGAACAATGGTAAGAATGCTAGACAGAATTATATAATTCGACTAGATAAAAATCAAGTAAATTGTAGCCTGAAACTGTCCAATTTTTAAGCTGTTTGTGTAACTGGGAGAATTGTATCAATAATACCCTGGTTATTGATCTAATAATTAAGTTATTGGATAATATAATTTTTTAATATAATATCAGGATTTTAATAATCAAATACTTAAGAATTCAAATTTTATCATTCTATTCTAATTAATAAAAATTAAAAACAAAATATAACATGAGTTTATATAAATTTTAAATTTAAATAGCTTTTATTATTATATTTATTTTTTTAAATTGTCGGATTAAATTAATTGCTTTTAAAAGAATAGGAGTTCAATTATTTCAATTAGCAGTGTGAATTAGACAAAAGATCCTGTAGCCATAGCATGAATTGAATAGGCTGTTGGGTGCCAGAGGTTGGCAGCAAACTTGGATAAAGACCGCTGTCAATCCGGTAAAAACAAAAACTATTTTATATATATATATATATATATATTGTTTGTCTCTGTTATTATCAGACTCTGAGACCCAGGCCCATCTCTTAAATCCTATCACTCGAGGTGCATTAAATCCTGCCTCTTTCGGCCTGGCATTTGTGGAAGAAAAGAAATCAAATTAGAAAATTCAACAAGCCTCTCTTCTGGAACGCGCTAACCTCCAACAAATCAAGACGCCGCTAGTTAAAACAGAATGTTAGATCAACTAGTCGTAATCACGAATTTTCAAGCTTGACCAGCTACCCCCCTTCTCTCCTTTTCTTCTCCAGTATCCTCCGAGCTGTTTTTCTCATTTTGTTTATGATAGAGAATATTTTTTAAAATAAATTTGTATCCTAAAAAATATATTAAAATAATTTTTTATTATTTTAATTTTTGATATTAATATATTAAAATCATTTAAAAAAATTAAAAAACACAAATTTAATAGTTTTTCATATCCACACAAATTTAATATAAGTTTAAGCTTTATAAATTTTATGATTAATAAAAATTTATATAATTATTAATTTTAAAATTGATGCATACAGAAACATTCATATTATTTGTTTTTCTTTAAAAAAAAAAAACACTTCGATGGTAGGGAGCCGCGTCTTCATCTACTTTGAGTTCCTTTGATTACTTCATTATTTAAGATTTTTCGACCGTCCCCTCGTCTTGATGCACGCATTATATTAATATTATTAATCTTTCCTTAAAATATTATAATTTTTTTTTATTAACGTGGGTGTTCGGGCCAGCTTTGACGCACCATGACTAATCCCACGGGCCCTGAAGTTAACGACCATGTAATCCTCCAGTGGTCATCATATGAGCAACTAAGGACTCGAACCTGAGACCACAGAGGGAGCAAACCCCTTGATCCCAAGTCTTTATTATTTGACCACCACCTAGATGGTTAAAATATTATAAATTCTTTTTTTTTTTGACGTGTGATGTCCGGGCCAGCTTATGAGATCACAGAGAGAGCAAACCCCTTGATCCCAAGTCTTTATTATTTGACCACCACCTAGATGGTTAAAATATTATAAATTCTTTTTTTTTTTGACGTGTGATGTCCGGGCCAGCTTACGCGTACCACGATTAATCCACACGGCTCACTGAACATCCTGCAAGCCCAGTGAACAGGTAAGGCACCGCGGGGGTGACAGACGTGCATGGTGAGGTTCGAACCCCTGATGCAGAGGAAGGGGACAAGCCCCTTCCACCACTAGGCTAGAACCTCACTTGCAAAATATTTAATATAATATAAAAAATATTATAATTTTTTTTTTTGATTAACGTGGGTGTCCGGGCCAGCTTTCGCGCACCACGACTAATCCCACGGGCCCTGAAGTTAACGACCATGTAAGCCTCCAGTGGCCATCATATGAGCAACCAAGGACTCGAACCTGAGACCACAGAGGGAGCAAACCCCTTGATCCCAAGTCCTTACCACTTGACCACCACCTAGATAGTTAAAAATATTATAAATTCTTAATAGTTGTGGTGGTGGGTAAGAATTTAAAAAAAAAAATCAAGATTTAATAAAATCGTTAATGAGTGCACGTTCAGCTTTGAATTTAATCGGAGATTCCATTTGCTTGTGCTGATCACCGAAAACATTAATCGACAGTAATCGACGATTAATACAAAAAGATCAGCAACTTGGATGGAAATTATTTTAAGATTTCATGTTTAATAGTATATTTATATTCATAATATTTACATTATATGTATAATTCATTTATATCACATAAAATTCACACCCATGTATGCACAACAATTTTTATATATATATATATATATAAATATGTATAAAATTCAACTCTCACTTAATATTGATGATCCGTTTGGGTTTTTTTCCTAAATACAAAAAAAAATCAGTAAATTGGATGGAAATTATTTCAAGAGTTTCATATTTAATAATATACATAATAATTTTTCTCATTTTTAGATGATTGTTGTTTCTACGATAGTGATTGACATGATTTTACGGGTAAATTTAAAAATTTGATAATTCAAAATCGAACTTGGACCATATAATAATTAAACGGTTGGAATATTGACATGATAAAAATCTAGTCGGCCGGGATAGTACAAGGTTGAGTTTAAAAAAATCGTTAATGTTGGATTTGAATTGTAGACCATTCTGCTAACTACAAAGGCTATACCAGACTAAATAATGTAATTTATTCTTTGATATCAAACAATAACAATAATAATGATATAGGAATATAACAGTAATTGTCGTCTCGTTTTTGAATAAACAAAATCTTCCTTGACTTTTCTCAAGGATGCCCGTAAAATAAAAAAAGGCACGGCATGCATCTAGTGGTGTTGATAGAAATTTTTTTATCTTTATATTTTATGCTTGAATTTTTATATACATTTTTATTATCTTATAATATTTTATTTTATGTGTTTGTTGGGTTTATGGAATTTTAATAAATTTAAAAATTAATTATAGTATCTATAAGTTGACTCTAATATCTCGGTTACATATATATATATATATATATATATATATATATATAAAACACAGCAACTTTGGGGTTAGTGAAGACATTGAATGATTGAATTTAAGAGTTATCAAAATCAAAAATAAATAGAAGTAATAATACATCGTTTTCTATAATTTAGTTAAATGTTTGCCAATTATTTTTCCGAACAATCAATTTCTGATACAAGCTTGTCTTAATTAGCATCTGCAGGTGATGTTCCCACGTCCACTCGGGGTCCATGCCCAGCTTATTCCTAACCCTTCAACAAAAATTAAGACATGTTATTTTATCTTTAAATAAAAGGATTTATTTCTTGAAAACAATAATAAAAGGGATCGACCTCAACAAGATTGTGCTAATTGATTGATGGCAAATTACCTCTCAGTTGACACACTGTCCCGACGAGCACCGCTAACTTAACGGCGTTAATGCCCCCACACCCGGGCATTTTCCCTTTCTTTTTCGAGGACTCAAAGACAGCTTTTTCAAGTCATAGGCTTCATGGACCACCACCTTCGTCAAGATGTTTGCATTTACTATATACTCGGCTGCAATCACTCTCTCACAAAAACCATAATATTCTGTTTTATTTTTTATATAAATAATGAAAAGGTTAATATTGTTTTTTTAGAAAATAAAATTAAAGGGCGTCAAAATAGAAAAATTATTTTTCTACCCTTTTAGCTAAAACTATAAATATTGTTGGGGTTGAAAAACAAATTTCCCATGTAGTTTTGTGTGGTTTTTTTTTTTATCATTTAGCTTATATTTTTTACTCAATTTTATTTTTTGGTGTTGGATTAATGATAAATTATTTCATGTGTTTTTTATTATATAATAAAATTAAAAAAAATTAAAACAGTGGACTCCATAACTTGAATTACAAGTTGACTAAATAATAATTAAAAAGTTGAGTGGAGATTTTTAGCTGTTTTTTAAAATATAATATGCCTTTTTTTTTTCAATTCTATATCCCTTGGTGGCAAGTTTTTATTAAATTTTATTATTGGTAACAAAATAAATTTTGAATTTTTATTATAAAATAAAATTAATTCATTAGAACTTATAACTTGAGTTATAAGTTTGGCTTCTAAATTAAATATTAATCAAAGAGTCAAATAGGTTGTTTCTTGTTTTTTTCCAATTCCATTGTTAGCGTTATATTTTTATTTAAATTTATCATTTGATATTTAATTAATAATAAATTAATTTTTAATTTTTATTTTTATAAAAAATAAAAAAATAATCTAGCTTAATAGAGTTCATAACTTACAGGGTTAGCAGACTAACTATAAGTTGGAATCATTAAAAATCTTAATTTTTTTAAGTAAATTAGAATTTTAGTTAAATTATATAGCAAATATTTTGTATTAAAATTATAAGTTATGTATAATAAATACATTCATGATTTTTATGAGTAAAAAAATAAAAAATAATTTGAATAAATTTATAAAAATCCTATCAGATAAAATATAAAGTTAATTTCCTTTCCAATCATGTCTCTTTGGAATCATGAATAGCATTCGACAACCAAAGTTGTAAATCCACCAATAATATTTTTTTTCTTATTTCTTTTCACTTGTCAGGGATTCTGAGATTGGAGCAGCCATTCAGAAAATGCCGTTGCAGTGTTCAATACTAGAGGGCCACGGAATTTAATTCTTGTACCAGCCATTTTCCCTTTTTGATAAAAAAATTAAAAAAAAAAAACCTTTTCTGATCATGCCCTAACCAATTCAATGCTCAAAAAGAGTGGGGAAGAAGAAAAATCGGCCACAGAGAGAAGAAAAGAAAACGGAGGACCACCTTCTTCCTGAGCAGCAGGGATGTGGATGGCGTGGAGTGAAAACAACAAGGCATTGGGCATCTTCCTCACGGGGTCCAAACAAAACGATCTTCTACACCGCCAATCGAATTGATGAAGAACGACGGCCTGGATATATACTGATCATGCCTGGTTTGTTTTTGCTGTTTCACGTCCTTAATTTCCTGCTCGTGTTTGCCCTTCACATATATTATCCCCGAGCTTCTTCTTCCTTTTCTTCTCGAAAAGAAAAAAAGGATCTTTATTGTTTTCGCTAGTTTTGTTGCTTGATTGATGAAAGCATTGCCTTTATCGGAATCAAAAGTAAAACGGGTTCGTCGACTGAGATTGATTCGAGAGGTGGGCAACTGGACTTTCTCGCATGCATTCAATTAAAAGTCATAAACTTTTACTGTGCGCGCATCAATGCACAATTTAACACAATGAAATAATTATTTTGTCTTTCTAAAAAGATCAATAATCTTGCAATCAAGGTTTAATAACAGTGATGCAAGCGCAGCTCCGAACAATCATGGAGGCCAAGAACAAAACCCAAATCGGTTTGTCCAGAAATCAAGAACAACAACCTAAACAATGTTACTGCCAGCCCGGAAGCCAAAAGGCAAATTTTTTGATAATATTATTATTATAACTGCAATTGACGACTTTAATAGAAGCATGCATGCATCGGGTTTATCATGATATAGCATGGCATCACAAGTAAAGAACACCCCAGCAAAAATCTGTGCATGAGGTTTCAGTCCTCTGTGGCTAAACTGAACAGATCAATCAATGGCATCCTCCCCAAATCCATTCTTAGCAAGCCATGTTATCATGATATACCATGAAGTCAAATTGCACTCTTGCACATTGTGATCTTCTATTGATCTTGGGAGTTCTTGATAGTGTAGTTTGAAATCCAATCAATTTGATGATGAAATGCTTCTTTTAAAGATGTATAAGCACCACGGTATATTGTTTTCAAGCTCAAATTGCTATTTAGTCAATAAAATGATAAATTTGTAAACAACAAGATATTTTTTATTAATTTGTTTAGAACGATGTAAAGTGCTGGCACATATATATTCAGGATGTAAAATATAATTTTTTTAAACTACAATAGGAAAGTGAAATCTGAAATAAATCTTAGAAGACTCGATGTAATTATTTTTTTTTAAAAAGAACTCATGTTTTGTTAGTTTTATCATTCAATATTTATTTAATTTAAGATTTGATTTTATATTTTTTATTAGATTTTTCATTAATTTTAAAAATGATTCGAGTTATCTAGCTTTTTAATACTAGATTTTTTGATAATTAAGCTTTATATTTTTATTTAATTTTTTTATGGTGTTATTCTGGTATACCAATTAGATTGTAGATTTTACATGCTAGTTCAGATGGATTTCAATATTTTATTTGCTAAAAATTAATTTTTAATTGCTTTCTATTTTACTTTTTATAGGCCATTGCATTTTCATTTACTTTTTTTAATTATTAGATAAGATCCTTCAACATTTTTTTTTAATTGATGTTTTATTTTAATTTCATCTCTCAATATTTGATTAATTAGAAATTAGCTTTTATGCTTCTTTTTTTTCTTTCCTTTCCATGGAGTTATTTTAATCTTTTGCTAATGATCATGAGGTTAGCGGATTAACTTGATTTGGTCCTGGTGTTTATTTTTTTAAAAAAATCTTTTTTCTAGTTTTACTCTTCAATATTAGGTTGTTTGATAAATGAGACTCGTGATTTTATTGGAGTTTAATAAGATTGTCCTATATCACTACCAACTCGTATTTTTTGCATGATAATTCAAATGAATTCAGTTAAGGTTTTTATGAGTTTTTTTTGTTGTTAGTTTTTTTCATTTTATTTATTATTATTGTATGTTTTTTACTTGTGTTATTAAATTAACTTAGTTTATTGAATATAATCAAGTTAATGGCCTGGGTTTCATTTTGTTTCATTTATTTTTTTTAGAAATATTTACATTGCTTTTGTCACTCCTATACCAAAAAACAAATCATAAAAATACTCCATTTATGTGACAACGGCATGCCTCATGGCATGCAAGGCATCTAAATCTCAATTAATAAATTATATTCAAAATAATAATTTGTTAAAAAAATACCTTAATAATAAATTAACTAAACCTAATATAAATCATCCCATATCAAATAACTTAAGTTCAAAGTAAAATAAAACCAAGCGCATTACAAGGCTAAGGTCATAAATTGATTTAATTATTGAAATATTGAAATCTTTAAAACACCTATAAGCTTTCAAAGCACTCATTCACATTCTAAATCTCTTCCAAACATTTGAAATAAATAAATAAATAAAGGATAAGTGCCACGTACTAAATAAATAAAAACTTATCTCTATAGTTGCAACAAGTATGTCAAAACTTACTAATACATATTAGTTATAATCAATTCATTTATTATATCAAAATATTAGTACTTTTAAAGATTCAAAAATTGAAATGGATTTTTAAAAATCATTCACAAATATAAATAATTTAAATCAATCATTTTAAATACACATTGATTACACATTCATATTCAAAGTTAAATTTAAAATTAAATGGCTACAATTACTCCAACTACATTAATAATGGGTTATAATGGGTCAAACTTTTTTCTATGATCAGATATCAAATTCTAAATAAATATATCTATAAGTGTCAATATATAACCTATAAGTTTGGGTCCAAAGTGTAGTAAATAAAATGTATATTTATATTCAATTCATAAATAATTTCACAAAAACAAAACATATTCAAAACACTTTTGCGATCATAAACGTACCTTTACAAAAAAAAATATTATTTATAAATTATTTATCATGCTTGATCCACATAATTTATAAAACAATAAATATTTTAATAAAAAAATTTATTTAGTATATAAATATATATTTTCTAACTCAAAATAGCTTATCAAAGATACAAACATTTACTTTTCTGATATGCAAATCTAATATTAACCTTAGTGATAACTAAGCTCTCTTGACAACTTAAACATAACAATCATTATAAATTATATGCTCATTAAAATCCAATATAATACATGAGATTGTTTTTGATTCATAGTTTAATCAAAGTTTAAATATATTACTAGTTCAAATGACACTGAAATTTCTTTAAAAAATCACCCAACACTAAAACCATGTTATCATAGTCACCCTATTTTACTTATACAATATCTATTTTCAATAATTAAATGTCAAAATAATTATATCAAACATATAGAAATTATGATAAAAAAATAAGAACATTGTAAAAATTTGATTCAAAAAGACTAGGAAATATTCAAGTAAAGAAGTATTATGAGCATGATTAAAATGGAGGTGTCAAAGATTATTAGCTGCAAATAGTTTTAGAAAATCATTTGATAAGTATATAAACTAATTTGTATAGAAATCAATTTCTTTATGAAACATGATGTATTCAAATTCTACATAAAAATCAATTAATTCTATTATATTTAAAAGTTTAAAGCTGAACTATAAAAGCTATTCACTCTCCAAAATAAATTCTAATAATTAACTATTAAATTTAAATAACTATAAATAATTTATCATAAATTCAAAAACATTCTTAAAAAATATTAAAAACACACTAAAACTCTTTAGTAATATATTAAATAAAAAAAACAACAAATTTTTTAGGACCGTAAAACATTTGAGGTGAATTGCACTCTTCAATTAACCATGAGTATACTTCAAAAAAAATTCATGTTCTTTTAAATTCAGAAATTATATATTTAAATGGTTTTATTTTTAATGATTATAACTCCTAATCCACACCTTTGATTTAGAAAAATAACCCATTAAATTAAAGAATTTATGACATGCTATAACTAGGTATCAAATTTTAACCAAAACATTCATTGAAATGCTAGATTACAATAGGCTGAAGTTATCAATTCATTATCATTTTTAAATTCTTTAATTTCATTATTATTTTAAATTAATATAAAAAACAAATAAAATCACTTTCATGGTTTCTTAGATTACTATTAATCTAAGGCTCCATTAATATAATATTCACTCTTTAAAAGTGATTAAAAAAATTAAAAATAATAAAAATCATAATTTCTAAATCTTTTTCAATAACTCTAATATACATGTAAAAACATAATTAAAAAGTAATGATATAGAACACACATCTTAAACTAATAAAACAAAACAAGGATTTTGGTCCTAAATCAAATCTCCTTGTTTTCTTTCCTTATTGATATAGGTTTTGATTGTTTAGTAAAAATAGATGCAAATTACTCTAGGGTTTTATTTTCTTTTTATACTATAAATTAGTATATAATTACTAATATACCCATTGTTACTTATAATATTCCAAAAATAAAAGGAGTATAATAAGAACTTAATTAATTATATTACATTATTTTATTTTATTTGCTATTACTATTTTTCCCATACTTATATATTTACCAAATTGTGTGAAATGTCTTAATTTCCCCTCAACCATTATCATCTATAATCATTCATGAAAGGATAATATTGTCCTCCGTTATTCAATTTTTCAGGGTATTATAGCATTAGTATTTTTTTTCTAAGCTGAAAAAAATTGGGTTAATCCCCTTTACAACATGAGCCAACTATTTAGTGTCATCTATATCAAGTCACATATGAGTTTATAATATTTTTAAATCTTTACTCGGTTACTAATTAATTTATTATAAATATTTGTTTAACGTTGCTGTAGGATCCATTTTAGAATCTATTTTTATTTAATTATGTGATAATTAAAATAAATATTTAAAAAATTAAAAATTATAGAGGAAAAATGCAATTTTTAGCTAAAAATCCATTTTCTTGTTCATGTATTCCTTTTCTTTTAACACAAAAACTTTTTTTTATTAGTAGTATGGTTTTTTGAATGGAAACTAAAGTTAATTAAAATAAAAATTCATAAAATTTCCAATGATTTGAATTAAGGAGAGAGAAAAAATGTATCTCTTTAACCAAAACTTCATTTCTTTATTGATGAATTTCTATTTTTTAAAAGAAAATATATTTTTAATTAGAAGCTTTGTTTTTTAAATAAATACATATCACTATCTAAAAAGAAAGTTTCAATAAAAGAAAAAAAAATAATAACTCGGTAATACTTATGCAATCTCATAAAAAATAATTAATTTCATGAAATTATATAAAATAATAATAATAATAAAATAAATATTTTATTCTTATTGAATATTTGTGAGTAATCTTGTTTAAAAGATTCTACTAATATTATCATACAAAAAAACCTCTCGTCTTATTTGAAAATATAGCATGATCGGATAATTTATGAAATATTATTTTAATATTTAAATTTTAAAATAGTTTTATTAACAAGTTTAAAAAAATTTTACCAAAAAGGTTAGGATGCTTGGACGTATAAAAACCAGCTCGAGTGCCTTACCTCAAAAAAAAAAGCCAATGCACATATGAGCCAAAAAGAATAGCTTAAGGTTTTTTTAAACATGTAGACTCTACGTGGTTTATTGAAACAAGATGATTGAAAAAATATAGTTAGAGTTTTTAGACCTTTAAAATCTCATTTTAACATATTTTTGGGTAAAAACATCAAAAATATTATATAAACTTCTGTCGTAAATTTATTGATATTAATTTAATATATATTTTTTTTATTTTTTATGACTAAAATATAACCATTCCTAAGCTTTATCTTTTTTCTTGTCAACTTCTCACTCCTCTCAATTTATAGCAACTGAAACACGAGAAAATAAAGCTTGATTTAAATTTAACAATAAAATCTTATAAAAATTAATAATAATTACAAAGAGTTTCCTGTCACTTCAATATAAACACCTAAAATTACAAGGATCAAGTATAAAACAATAATTAAAAATTAATCTATTAAATTCTTATATAAATTTGACTCACTAAGGTAGAACTAATAATAATTACAAAGAGTTTCCACCACTTCAATATTTTTCCTTTTATGTTGAAAAAAATCAACAAGAGACATCTAGCCCTATTTGGTATTGCATTCTAAACAAGTGCCGGATAAAATTTAATTTTTTTTATTAAATTTAATTTCTTATGTTCTTGGCGATATTAAAAATAATTTTTTTTAAAAATAAAAAATATATTATTTTAATATATTGTTAAATAAAAAATAATTTGAAAAAAACAACTAATTCATTCTCAAATACCCCTAATATACACTAGATCAAAAAAGGAAAAGGGTAAAACATCACGTTTATTTGCAGGTTGGCCAATATCTCACCTGCCCGAAAGTTTAAATTTTTCCACTTTTGCTCACATATTTTTCTAAAATCTTCAATGTTAAATTAATTATGTAGCTAGAATACTTCAGTTTTTTTATTAGTTTGTCATCTTCAATTCCCAGATATGTGATTATACATCATAGAAATAGTTAAGAAACTAAACAAGTAAATAAATATAAAAGCCGCCCCGTCATTATATTTGATCAGTTATTCAAATATAATGGTAAACTGAGTATTTAAAATTAAGGTTATCAATTTTGTTTTATTTTTTATAAAATAATTGAAACATTTCATTTATGAATTAAAACCAAGCAATTTTTATTTCATTTTAAATCTTGATTTTTTTTAAGATATTTTGGTTAAATGCTAGTCAAAATATTTCAATTTCATTTTACATGTTCGTTTTAGTTTTGAAAAGTTATTGAATTAAATTGAATATTAAATATAATTAAATTTAATTAATTAAATCATTTAAATATAAAAATTCCTTTTCATTACTATTTTCACTAATAATGATATTAATAATAATATTGAAAATTATTATTACTATTTTCATTAATAATGAAATTAATTTTTTAAAATTAGATTTATCACTGATATATATTGTTTATATTCATGTTATCTTTTTCATGTTTATTCTTTGTTGGAATTTGAGCAAAACAAAATATGTTTTAAATCTCATTAACTCTGGTAACATTGACCTAACCTTATATTTAAAATATTTGTATTAGAACATTTTATTTTTATAATATTTTAATATTTTATTCAAGTTGAATTACTTTAAATTAAAGATTTATTTAATCTTGACTATTTAAAAATATTTTAAAATTTAAAATTATAATTGTTTGGCATTGTATTTATATTGTAAAATTTATAATTAATTTATATTAAATTTAAATTATGTTTGTTATATATATATATAAATAATACAATTTTAAAATGGTATGCTAAAATATTCAAAAACTGAAACAATTTATTTTAATTAAAAATATCAAAATGGAATTGAGAATCTTGTTTTAAACTAAAAGGGCTGAAGTGAAATAATAATGAATCTACGGGTAACAATAATAATAAAAGTAAATATATGAAGCGTATCCTAAATCACACGATGATTCATGATGATCTATCTATGAGCTGCACTGGTGATGGTTTATAGCATGGCATGTTATGTGATGGTTTACAACAAGAACAACCGCTTATTTATGGCATAGATCCACTTATACCCCTCAACCCCGTTAAATATAACCATCTAAGCAAACTAACGTTCTTTACTCGTTAACGGAGTATTCTGTTAGTTACACCCTTCTTTAAGAGCCGCTGTCTTTCACTTTCCTGTTTTTGCTTTTTCATTGAAAGAAACAAACACTGCAATTAATTAATTAATCTCTCCATTTTATAAACCTAAAATCACGAAGCTTCACTTTCCAACACAGACAGGCCTTCTCTATCTCTCTGGAACCAAAGAAGACAAGCTCTTCTACAGTGTTCCACATTTCGAAAAATTGAAAAAGAAATCCATAAACATTAGTATCAGTCTTTTAGTCTGATCTTTGAACAAACCTCATTCTTTAGGATTTCGATTATCTCTACACAATTCGGTTATTGTTTGACGGTTATACCCTGCCTCTTCTGCTCTCATTTTTCATGATCAGCAGCATGGTGGCGGCGGAAAATTGCGTAAATTAAAGGATGAAAACAGGGGCGGAACCGAAAATAGGAGTGAATGGGAGTGGCCAACAAGGCTTGGATGCTTAGCTTGTTATCGGAAAAACCGAACCTGGCGCTTTCTAACCAATCAAACGGAAAACATTATCAATATCATCAAAATACTTACAATGACTGGCGGTGGTGGAGATCTTCGGCGACCCAGCAGCACCGGAGGAAGGTGCCGTGGTCGCTTGTTTGCGGTTTGATGCTGTTTGGTTTGGGATTGGTTTCTCTCTTCACTGGACACGTGGCTTCTGATCTTGAGTGGTACTCTCAACGATTAGTCAAGCGCAGCCTCTTCTACTCTAGGCTGGTACTCATTAATCACAAGTTTCTCAATTTTCTTATTTGATGAAGTTTTATTCTGCAATGTTGTTTTTTTTTATTTATAAAAAAAGTAGAATTTTTGAGTGAAAATAGGAAGTGAGAATGTTTTTAGAGATTGGGTTAATGTAAAGTGGCAATGGATGGTGTTGCAGGAGGGAAGGCGACGTGAAGCCATTGATATTTGGAAATCAAAATACTCGAATCTCTTCTATGGATGTAGCGAAAGAGGGCGTAATTTTCCTCGTATGTTCAAAATTTCTTTTTTAAGTTGCTTTTACTGGAATGTTTGCTTCCGGTAACAATACAAGTTCAATTTCGCTGTCTGGATTGAATCAGTGGCTGTTAGAGTAGATTTTATTAGTTCTGTTATTTCCTTTCAACTCTGAACAAGATACTGAAACATTCTACTCGAGTTCAAACTTTCTAACAAAGCTAAGTCTATGTGCAGCTGCCGTACGTGAGCGGGCATCAAATGGCTATTTGCTTATTGCTGCAAGCGGAGGGTTGAACCAACAAAGAACTGGAGTAAGTGAAGGTTATCTTTTGATTCAGAGTGTTTTATCAAATAGGGTTATATATTTTTCTAGCCCGAATATTAATGTGTTGTGTTTTTGAAAATGACAATTGCTTAGATAACAGATGCTGTGGTTGTTGCACGGATTCTTAATGCTACATTAGTTGTGCCTGAGCTGGATCATCACTCCTATTGGAAGGATGATAGGTAAGTTGGGATTTGTTATTCTATTTGCCTAGTATTTAATCTGGAAGATCATTTCTTTCTTTCTCATATTTGCGTTCTTTATATAAAACTTTAATCCCATTGCCTAATTAAATAAGTCCCTTTGTATGCAGTGACTTTGTCAACATTTTTGATGTTGATTGGTTCATTTCTTACCTTGCAAAAGATGTCACAGTTGTGAAAAGAGTTCCTGACAAAGTCATGAGGTCAATGGAAAAACCCCCATATACCATGCGTGTCCCAAGAAAATCCCCTCCTGAGTATTATCTGGATCAAGTTCTGCCAATATTATTAAGGAGACGTGTAAGGCACTCTCCTCAGTTCATAATTATTCTTTTTAATTTGATAGTTTCCAGTTTGTTATCGCCGCCTTTACATGCCCTTGTTTTTCTCTTTAAAGTTTTGGAAATCCAGGTCTCTTTCTTCGTGGTGTGAAGTATTTTATTGATATGTTCTAGTTTTTTGCAAGTGAAGCAATAGGATATGCATTTTTGCAGGTTGTGCAGTTGACGAAGTTTGACTATAGGCTTGCAAGTAACCTTGACGAAGAGCTGCAAAAGTTGCGCTGCCGGGCTAATTATCATGCTTTAAGATTTACAAAACCTATACAGGAAATTGGAGAGAGACTCGTGACAAAAATGCGAAAGATGGCAAAACGTTACATTGCAATTCACTTGAGGTTTGTATCATTTACTTCAAAATTTAATTGACATGTCTAATCTGAGGGAAAAAAGACTATTCTGCTGCTTTAATGTCAATAACATGGTTGCATAATATGTCCATCTCTTCCCCACTTAATGGCCAAGACAGCTGTGGGGGACAGGTTCTAAAATTATGATTTTGGGATCCTATCTTGGCTAGAGTTTCCTCTAGATTCTAGCCCATTTACTAATTTTCATGTAATGCACAGCTGTTTGAACATGACACCCCCTTCTCACCCTCATCACACACACACATGTGCGCTTGTACATGTGAGGAGGTAATAGGAAAGGAAATGCTTGGATTTTATTGTGTGTATTTTATTGTAGGCTGTGGTAGAGATGCTTATCAGATTTTCTTTGCAACTAATGAATGCTAAAGCAATATGAACATACCACTTGTATAGAAGAACTGCTTACTGTATCTCGCTCTCTTTTTTCTAGCAAGGATTACTATCATATCCGTATGTTTGGGTTTTATGAGCATAGGTCTTTACATGTTGACGCTTTATGGACAGGTGGTGAATGGTGTGTATATTTGGATTTATATGCTCATGGCCCAACTGTTTAAAATTACAGGTTTGAACCTGATATGCTTGCGTTTTCTGGGTGTTACTTTGGTGGGGGTGAAAAGGAGAGATTTGAGCTTGGTGAAATAAGAAAAAGATGGGCAACATTACCTGTAAGAAAAGAATGCTATTTCTTTGCAACCTCCAGTTTTGTATTTATATAAAGATTCTCAGCCCATTGAGTCGTGCCACTCACTACAGCTCTCTTGTAATTACCTGGAGAAATGAGGACTGCCTTTTTAAGATGGATTCAGATTATTCTCTATTTTATTTTATTTACCCCAGATATATACTTGCTATGTTTTAGGATTTAAGCCCTGATGGAGAACGCGAGAGAGGAAAATGTCCACTCACTCCTCATGAAGTGGGATTAATGCTGCGTGCCCTTGGTTTTGCTAACGACACATACCTCTATGTTGCATCTGGAGAAATATACGGCGGGGAAGAGACTTTGAGACCCCTCAGAGAACTCTTCCCAAACTTCTATACAAAGGAGATGCTTGCAATCAAAGAGCTGAAATCTTTTTATCCATTTTCCTCCCGCATGGCAGCCATTGACTACATTGTCTGTGATGAGAGTGATGTCTTTGTCACAAATAACAATGGAAACATGGCCAAGATTCTTGCTGGTCGAAGGTGAGAATACTAGTATTTTTTTATTCTTGAATATGCCTAAGCTTAAAATTAGTTTTTGGTCTTCAATTTGATATGAAGATGAGGAAGGAATTGGTGATATAAATTTGAATTGTCAAGAAAGTTCTGAGAAAATATTAGTGTCTCTATTTTCTATGTTGTCTATCATGAGAGTGATGTGTTGAATGAACTTGAATTTTTGGATCATAGTATAATATTTTCTCATGAAGATTGTTTTTGTGAATCCTGATTTTTATTGTCATTATAATCATATGTATGGTGATACAAGGTATTCCAGACCTTATATAATGAGTGGTTCTAGGGATATTTTGCAAAAAAAAAATAAAAATAAAAGATTCTAGACATTATATACCCGAGTAATTTAAGGCATGCTTAAACATTTACTAATATTTGTTTACTATATGATGTGCCTTTTATGATTCGTGCATTATTAATTATTCCTTCCATAATTATTATTCCCCCACATGATAGAATCCAATTCCAAAATGTGAAAAATCTTGCTTGTAATAATACATGCCATTTCATTTATTACATAATTTTTTGTAAAAGTTACTCGTATCATTCATTGTTCTCTTTCTTACATACCTTTTCTCTGCACTAATTTTTGGTTCTCTTATATGATGGATTCTAGGAGATATGCTGGGCATAAGAGGACCATCAGACCGAATGCAAAGAAGCTCAGTGCATTGTTCAAGGCAAGGGATCGGATGGACTGGGATACATTTGCCAAAAAGGTGAAAGCAAGCCAGAGAGGATTTATGGGAGAACCTGATGAGGTGAGGCCTGGACGAGGTGACTTTCATGAATATCCATCTTGTATCTGTGAGAAGCCATTTACAGATGATGAAAATAGAAAGGGTGAGGATCTACTGTCAGAAAGAATACATATGAACTTGAAGGAAAATGTTGATTCCAAGTATGTTGGGGAGAATCAAGGTGACAAAAGCCTCCAGAGATTGAAGAGAAGCATGGAAGAACCACTGTCTTTAAGAGAGAACAAGGATGGTGAAAATTTTCCTGACTAAAGGTACAAATGGAGGCAGCTCCTGGTTAATAGCAGGCACAAATTTATGCCTCCTACATTTCATCTTGCAAGCATGTCACCATTTCACGCTGGCACAAAAAAAAAAAAAAATTCATTGCGGCATCATAATTTAAGCCTTCTTGAATTTAGTATCTGCTTTCCTTTTCTGTTCAGTAACAGTGATTAGATCAGCGAATGAACTGGGTTTATGTACAGGAGACAGGGAACTTCAATGAGCTGCAATTGTTCATAGATAGTTTTGTTAGGGAACTTGTTTGTAGGTATGTCGAAGTCAATGGAACTTGTTTGGTTGCATCAACCAAGTCTGACTTTATTGTGTCATCATGTTCTTTGTTTCTCCACACCCGTTTTAGATGAAACTGGCAGTGGGATGCTGTTAAATTGTTTGCCGCTGCAGTATTTTTGCAATGCCAAAGGAAAAGCTCGAGAACGTGCAAATGAGGGGAAAATATCGCACTCTTTTGCCATCCGATTGTTGATTTGGATCAACACAGGCCGCCTCTGTTTCGAGTGCACAGCACACAGTACACAGTACACGGTTGCCATTAAAAAAATGGAAAATCGACAAGGAGCGATGTTATTGCAATAATTTTATGTTTGCTGGCGGTGCAATCAATTAATTTCTCACCCTGTACCAAAAAAGAAAGAAATACAAATATGCAACATGCATTCATTAAGTTTGATTGTGAAATTAATAATGTATTAGTAAATTACTTAAGAGACATTGAAAAATAAACACAATATTTCAACGAACCACCCGTTAAACGGGGTGGTTTGCGATTAGTTATATTTCGAGGAACAAGTTAAAGCCCATGTGACCACTTGAAGAGAAAGCAAACATACCCACAAAAAGGTTGATCTACTAAATTCCTATATAGTGAACCCATCTCACACAAGACTGTCTACACCCAAGGTTTTGATGCCTTTCTGCAGAATGTTAACCTATAGCCTCGCAGCATGTCATTGATTCTGCAAGTTTACAAGCAGAGCTTGCTTACACTGAGATACAGGTTATGGAGATGAGATCATACATCAGATCTGCAAGTAATCACTAGCTCTTGGAAGTTACAGAGCTCAAGGAAAATTCCACAAAGTTCGAGAATCAGTAGGAGTAGAATCCACTTCATGCATGCATGCAAGGATGTATCAGGTCCACAAACATGATCTTTTACAAGGAATGTGGAAGCTTAAGTCGCCATCGATCGATGTATAGATTCAACTAGTTACTAGGGACCTCTAGCAGTTCAGAAGTCTCCCTCGCTAAAATTTAACAGTAAATTGCATACAGGAAACTAAAGCTTATTGATTGTGAAAATGACCAGCCCCCACCAAGCACGGATCACCTAAAACGGGAATTCAAAAGGTATGCATGAGGTTGATTAGTAAAGTTTCCCGCAATTTCAAGCCAAACTAAATGGAGATTTTCCATATACAACCCTTGTGGCAAATGCTAGGAGATCAAATCATCATTGCAAATAAACTAGAATTGATATGAACACCTAACCACTACATGTCATTATACCCAAGGAAGCAGAATTTCCATTCCTAGCTGACTCCTCTATTATAAATATACACAACAGCTACTCTCGGTGTGTTGTCCGGCGACCATTGAGCTTCTTTGCACTGGATCTCATCATTGCCAGAGTTCTCTCAACCATGGTTATTCCCTGCAACAATTTATGATTTTTCAATCACGTACAAATGCACATAGAAGCCTAAAATACCCAGTGAATTCTGCAAGGAGATGTTACCTCTAGCAGCAGTCCTATTTTTCTGACTTCTGTCATGTGATACAGATGGAATTTTTGTGACCATCAAGGAGCTTTGCAGCCCTTCTAATAGCTGTGAACAAGAAGATTGATAAATAAGCTTGTCAGTACATGAATTCAAAGGCATGAAGACGTTAATCTACTTGAGAAACAAGTGCCGTGAAAAGGATAATAAGAGCAGAAAAGTTCTCCATGTTGAAAAGCCATGATTGATACCACGTGGAACTGTTACAGAGAAGATCCTAAGAAAATGGCAATAGATGACACCCAACAATCTTAAAAGAACTTTCTTCAAATTTCTCATCTTGAAATTCACCATTCAAGGACCATTTATAAAATTAACTGGAATACGAATTTGGTTCCACTTCCACAGCAATAAGCACAACTCAAGGAAAATTTGTAATGAGAAAAGGACCATCTTCAAATTCTGTCCACACCTCAATTTTTATTTGTTACACCTCTTTTTAGGACTGGAAAGTGTTCACTGAACAAATACAAAGTAGAGAAACACATCTTCCAGAAAGAAATGCTCCAAGAGCCTCTGGACATTGTGGAATTGCTATAGTCTGCAAGGGTGAGTAGAAATCCTCTTATCAACATGGGATTGTAAAAAGGAAGCTACATTTTCCAAATGGCTATTGGCCCCTAGGAAAGAGGGTGAGGAAGAAGCCAGGATGCTTTGTATGTATGGGAGAATGTTAACAACGACATAAAAAATTTGATTTGATGCAACAAACTAAGGTGCATACTACTACATCAAATAGTTAAACATCAATGAAGGTCATTACCCAGTACTACCCTTCCAGAAGCAGGTCCAGGGAGGAGAATAAAGACATAGGATATGAAGTAAGAGCTCTAAAACTTACTCTTGATGTAGGCTGAATTCTACGATTAGACCTCCGGGGCTCACCAACATCAGAGGTTGATTTTGAAGAACTGCCAATGAAAACTTTGTCCTCCTCAACTCTACCAAACTTTCCATCAGCAGGAGCAAGTTTTCCTTTACTTCCCCGTGGAGGTTTAGTATTTGATGTGGATGTGGACATTTTCTTAAAGGAAAGTGTATTGGAAGAAAGAGAAGAGGATGAAAGTAGTTGACCATCTGCTCCTCCCACAGAGCTAGAAAAGGGCTGAAAGTGAGTTGAGGCATGTTTTTCAGATGTATTTTCAATATGGCTTGTAGAAGCCTTGTTCTTTGTAACATGATCTGTAGCAGCACCATCAGAAGCAGAAACTGCAGTAGTCAATGAGTTGTCCTTCTGAGCAATTGTTCTACCAGAAACATTTTGTGGCTTTCCTGACTTGAGAACCTTGGGCTTTGATGCAGCTGTTCGTTTTTCAAGTGATTCAGTTTTTAAAGTATTCTTCCATCCACAGGATACAGATCCCTGAGGCAACAAATTTTTAGCAAACTTATCTGGACCATTTACTTCATTGTTTTTGCTGCTCTGATCTGCAACATAATGCTTGCTCACTTCCATAAACTTTCTTTTTTTTCCAGGCTTCGGCACACCGAAGATCACTCTTGATCCTTCCTTCTGCAACCCAGTCCGTGCCATTCTGAGTGCATCCGGTCTATTCCCATCTTTCATACTTTTCCCAATATTGAACATTTTTTCATGAGCAGCTAAATCCAATAAAGTAGGTTCATCGGGTTTATCAGTGTCCACAGAATCCAAACCTTTTGGCAACTTATCCTTCCCTTTGGCATCTACCACAGGGCCCCGCACCCTTGGTCGTTTTTCTTGTGGTGTATCACCCTGAAACATCAAATTTGTGTCAGTGCAAGCAAGAAATGAAAATCTTCAGGTCAATACCCAGTGAGATATCAAATGAATGTACCCCATTGGTAGAGTGAGTGCCTGCTCTTGAACCAGACCATTCAACCCATTCCTCATCTTCCCAAAGGAGAGTAGGGCGTAGATGCCATGCTTTAACCACTGATGTTTCTCCTTGAACTGGAAGCAGAGTGACACAGATTCATATGTGAAATGCTAAGTCTACATCCAATAGCAGAAAAGCATACAAACATGTGGTTTATTCATTCAACTACACCACCAATCATCCATACCTGGAAAATAGACTGTTAGCATGGTTTCATCTTTCTTGCTCCTTTCAGTGACCACTCCTTCCCACCAGCTGAAAAATAAAATAGAGAAAGCTGAAGAATATCTCACACATATCACAACAGAAAATACGAGTAGCATGATCTAAAAAGCGCCAAACCACAGCTGCAACAGTATAAACTAAACAGGAGGACTGAAAAATGGCACAATGGTCAGAACAACTGATGCAAAACATGTCACCAGTATGTCGTCACAGACAAAAGATGGGAAAAATATTCATTAGAGGACAATAGAGGGAAGACAATGAGAATAGATGCAAAGCTTTCAGTTAAGTCAACAGAGGGAATGATGATTCTTCATTCACAAACCTTACAAAAGACAAGGCATGGATTTCACCTTTTATATACTGATATTCTCTTCCAAAGTTAACATGAGAACTTGCTATCCTAATATAATCTTGCCAAAAAGTGTTTTTTTCCCACTGATGGAGATGTTTCACCGTAAAATGTCTTTCAGTTTTTGCTATTTATAATACATAAAAAAATAGAAGTTTAGCATAAGGAAAACATACATTAAAATTTTAATTAAAATTGATTGAAGAGATTAATTGCACGATACAATAGCACCTGAACATGCATAGGGTTCAAAACTTAGTTATTCACCAATCAGAATTACATCCAGTTGTGAGATATTCTCTATGTTTTTCTCCTGCAATTTTGTATCAGAAACATTCACGCAGGCCAATGTAGTAGATTTTTTTAGTCTACTTTTTGAAAAAGTTGAAGAGTTTAATTCTAACAATCTAGTTTGTTTATGTTTCCTAGTTTTATTGGGTGCCCATAAATAAGCACCCTAGGCAGACATTCAGTTTTTACGAATTATTATTGATTCAAAAAAGACTTGAATTTTCTCCAAGATTGTGCCTCTCTTGATTAAATCCCTTGAAGATTGAGTCTCTCTTGTTGGAGATTTCTATTCTACATCAACTCTTTTGATTTGGTGATTTTGTTCATCTTTTCTACATCAAACATATTTGGCTTTATGCATGTGTGTGTGTGTATGTTTTGAAATTTCCTGTCAAATGTCAGTACCACCCTCTTGTATCCATGCATAGAAACATACCTATCTTGTATCCATGCATCCACTTTGTCACCAACAGACCAAGTATAGTCCACCATGACAGCCCTCCGTCTCTTCCTTGTTCCTTCAAATGGCATAGCAGTTACAAGGCGAGCAATTCGTATTTTTGGTGCTTCATCTCCTTCACCTTTAAGTGCCACCCACTCCTTTAGCTTCTCTGATCCTGCAGGAGATATTCAAAAAAATAAAGTATGATAAATTGAAAATGCATGAGTGCAAAAATACCAAAGCTTCAATTATTCTCTTCTTCCAACAAGTTACTTGCCAGTGGCTGTAATGACCAGGAAGCCAACAATAGAATTCAACAAGAAAATTCTCTCTGATCACATGGTTATGCATGTACAGGGGATTAACAACACCTGCTTGACAGCACTACTATATATCCTATCTTGTGCATCAAAATACCCCCCATTTCAGTTGTCCTATAACACCTGGTATGTTCATCATAGTTCATACAGATCTTTACACATTAAAATAACCAGAGGTAAGAGCATTCACAAAATTAGCTCCGTAGCTAAAAATATTAAGGCAACTGTGCATCCATCAGAAGTTGCGGCAAAACACACATACAAGCCACATCTTTCATTCTTCAAGCTATCATACATAAGCCAAAGGCACATGCAGCAAATAGAAAATGAGCAAAAAGTTTCACCAAGTTTTCTGGATTCAGAGGTATCAACAATCTACCAATTCCCAATCCATAGATTGATAATAAAAACAATGACTCACCTTCAGCTGATGAAAGATCAGTATAACTCACATGTGCTTTCCCATCCTTTAAATCCATCACTTTGGCTGAGAACCAGGCTGCTTTGTATCCATTCCCATCTTTGAAAACCTGGGAAAGCCAACAATACAGCATGTTAACAAAAACCCAAGGCAAACATACCTCAAAGAAACACAACAAGGAACACAAAATCATCAAACACGAGCAAACATCAATATCAGAACAGACTCAACAATAGACTGCAAAGGAAAGGTGAAAACATAAACAAGCTGTATATATTAAAGCTTTACACTTCTACTAACAGAACACAAGGAAAGATGGCAATCAAACCTCTACATGGGACCCTTCCTCGATACAATTATAGTCTACTGTAGTTCCCAAAGATCTTGAACCATCCTCAGATTCAGACACCTTGTAGCCCTTTCGTCCTTTAGCATCCTTCAAAGTGGCTGCACCAGAATTTGAGAAACCATCTACCAATCTTGCATGGTCTACAGGGGACCCCTCTGTTGGAGCAGGTGGTTTCCCATAGTTATTGACCTGTGTCTCTTTCTTACCCAGCACAGGAGAAGTGTCTGGTCCTTCTCCAACAGTATTTATGTTGATAGTTTTTCTACCTATATCATTTGATTTAGAGCCCAGCTCATTGTTTATTTGGGCCACTTCCCAATAGCCCTCTGGACCTGCAGCTACAAGCTCATTCAGTGACAAAGGATCGCCCATAGAAACAATCTTCCCAGCTTGGGACACAGCTTCTGCAGCCAGCTCAGCAGCCTTGACAATAGCATCCATATTCTCAGCTCTTATTGCAGCAGCAGAAGCTGCTTCAACTCTTCGTCTAGCAGCCTCCCTTGCAGCAACAAGGATTGAACTGGAACTGTTTGTCCCATCATCACCCTTCAGGACAAAATCAGGAGTAGTCCTCCCCAAACTCTCCATGCCTTCAGAAACAGAAATTGCATTGTCTTGACTGGGAATGCTGTAACCACCAGAAACTACTGCTTCATCAGCCATCAGTTTTGCTTGCAATGCAGCATTAGATGCAACATTGGCAGCTGCAGCTGCTGCTTTCGCAACCGCAGCTGCTGCTGCTATTGCAACAACTGCAGAAGCTAGTTTGGTTTCAACTTCTGGTGATAACCCAGAATTTCTCTGCTTATCTAACTGATTCCATATTTCCTGTCTTTGACTAACAGCAGCAGCAGCAAGATTAGCAGCATCCTCTGCCTGCACCCTCGCAGCCTTTACTTTATCAAGGGTCTCCTCTGACAAAATATTTCTTTGTTCTGCATTTTGATCCCCTTTTCTAATATCAGTAGGAGTTGGAGATACAGAGGTAACAAATTTCTCTGTAGGAGATTTAGAAGCAAAGACAATAGGGTTTGTCATGGCTATAGAAGTTGATGGATAACTGGTAACAACAGGACCAGGAACTGATTCTGTTTGTGGGTGAATATGCAAAATATTCTGGCTAGGACTCTCGGAAACTGAAGCCTTTTTTCTTTTTCTAGGCTTTGGATCAGTAAGAGGTTGACTGGATGATGCTGTAACCTTTTTTGCATCTGGAACAGGAAAATTCCCAGTGAAAACACTGGCAGAAGTCCCCCTCTGAACCACAGGACCAGGGGAAACATGCTTTGCACCGGAAGTAATTGGCTTGGATAAGTCTTTTACAGTTGTCAATTGAACTGGTTCTGTAATAGGCAATTGTGCAGAAAAATGACCACTTGTATCTAGTGTAAGTGTCTGAGGAGATGTAACCCAGGGACCACAAAAGGGTGATTGAGATATCCATGGGTTACCAGCAAAATTTCTTATCTGTGGAGTTTGATGAAGATGCAAAGGAGAAAGAGCTCGCTGATGATCCATAAATGGACCCCTTGGCATGCTGCTCGATTGAAATGTGTCACCGGAGGGATTAGGTACACTCCAGAGAGGAGAAGAAAGGGGCGCCATGGGGTTCACAATTGTAGGAGTGCCCATGCTGGTCCGACCAATTGGTGAAGAGATTACTTTACTTTGAACATTACTCTGTTTGATCGATTGATCAGGAGCTCTGGCACCTACATATCTCATTTCTGTCATGCTTAGAACTCAACCAAATCTAAAGCAAGATTAAACAGCTTGAAATCAGAGGGATACCAGGACGTGACAGAAAAGGGGTCTCCAGAGTAGTGAGATGAGGTTTTTGACCATGAAGCCGTTCTATAGACAAGCGTAGGGCATTCTCCCAGATGCTTCTACCATCATCTACAAGAACATTGTCAAAGTAAACGTGTTTCCTCTTTTAGAGTCAAGAAGTACAGAAAAACAAGTAAAAGCGCCACTAACCAGATCCTCCAAATGCTGATATCATATACGCTTCATCTGGAGCTGTTCCTTGACTGTAACAATTATTTAAAACAAAATTAAAGTGAGATTTAGGTAAATCACAATCATCAAACAGGAAGTTTTTTGTAACATGCAGAAGGATCCCGTAAATTCAAAAGCCACCCATTACATCCAATAAACAAATGAAAATCAGTTCGGTAATTGTATTTTCCTTTCATTTTTTATTCCTATTCTCTCCTCACTTATGGTATGGGAGGAGCTGGGAGTTAATGAATGCCACCCAAGACATCCAGAAGCACCTTAATCACATCCATGAAATTAATTTTTCCACCTCTGCCCATACATATGACAACAAATTGGTACCGACAATATTATAAGAAAAAAAAATAGCAAGACGCACATCAAAGCACCATAAACAAAGATCTGGGCACGCAATTGCACTTGTTGCAAGTCTGTGAAGGGTTGTTGAAACATCAAAGATGGAGAGACAGAAGAATTCAAATCTGGAAGGTTTGACGAGGATGATGCAAGAACAAATGGTTTCATAGCACTGGAATCCACATGACCATAGCACTGCATCTCATTCGATTGCACATGTTGTGATATCCCAGAAGGGCCTGGGGAGACATTGCTCATTTTTTCCCCTTTCTCTAGTCTCACAGAAGCAGTTTCTTTAGCAGGATTTCCTTTTCTGGCACTTTCCTTTCCTGAGGCCTTACCAGATGATCGTCTTGTTTTACGCTCAGAAGTACCTTTAGAACCAGAACGCACAGTGGAAACATCAGACACCTTTGGACTTCCATGAGAAGGGTCTTGAGCAATCTTGGGATCTACCTGGACCACACCAGATGCCGACGGAGAAGCATTCACAATCTTCGAAAAGAGCCAAAAAAAGGAAAAGAAAGAAAGAACAAATTGATAAGGATCATAAAAGGTAATGTTGATATAATGTCAGATTATAATGGGAAGTTAGTAAAGAATGTGAATGTAGAAAGTTTACCGGTGACACTTTAGTGGCTGGTATGTTGAAAAATGACTGCCATTTATTGTCAGCTGATTTCAGAGGGATATTTGCTAGTGGACTGACCTCAAAAGTGAAGCTCCTCTCATCTTTGGATGCATCATTTTGTTTCAGATCCTGAGAAGAGGATAAAGATTTGCTGGCATTGCTATCAACAACAGAAGTCTGCTCCACTGAGCATTTGGATCCATCTTTGTCACTTTCACTCTGAAATTCCCCAGCGGCTCTGATGACAATAGGGGATCCCCTGGTTGGCTTGCCAACATCAGCACAACTTCCACATTCTAGCAAAACAGGTAATACGAAGTTTGAAAGGTATAAAAATACTGGGACATCCATGATTTTTTTCCATTAAATAAAATAAGAGCCACTGACAAGGCTGGCAGGCAGGAATAACAAATTACTAAACTAACAAGAAATAAATAAACGGCCAACCATTTGTGCTCAGGACAGCTATCTTCCCATCACTTTTATCTCTACACATCATGGCAGCTTCATTTTCTTTCTGGCCGTCAAGACTAGTATCCACCTGACACTCTTCTCTTTCTGAGGAGATAGGTCCCAGCAGCTCACTATTATTTACAGCTGGTTCTGCATAATAAAAATAAATAAATTCAGCAAGGATGACCATAATCATAGGAGTTCTTATCAGAATAAGAAAGTTGGATTCATCAAATCAGGATATCTATATCAGGACCATGAGAAAAGGGGGAAGGAAACAAAGTATAAATAACACTTCTAGGTACCAGTTATTGATAACCATGCACAAAAACAGAGTTTCATAAGAAAAAATCAGACAACACCATATACGATTTTTTTTTTTTAAAGCATGGGGTCATGAAGGTAGAAATACAGAAATTTGGTGGATGGCATCTAGCTTCAGAAATATCCAAATGATATAGCAAACTACACGATCAGAATTTGCATATCCTCACAAACAATTTGGGGAGTGCAGCGAGCTAAGAATAAAACAGAACCAAATACTTAAATTCTCACACGCATATTATCTAAATTACAATTGCTCACCTAAAACTTTGGATGATCCCTTTTCATCATTTTCTTTTTCTGGCACTTCAGCATCATTTCCTTTGTTTGCAGTTGAGTCACGAAGAACTGGACACACTTCCATATCCTTTGTGCACTTCATGCTGACTTTGTTACTTACTTCTGATTGAGGTCCTTCTGCTTTACTAGCATCCACCATTAATGGAGATTGTTCAGCTGACTCACATAACATCAGTCTAGCAGCGCCAGAAGAAGCATCTTCTTCAGATACAGATACAGGATCTAATCCAGCTATCAGTTGAGAAGAGGTCTTCAGATCAGATAAACTCGCCTCCACAGAAATTTTGTCTGCAATCTCTTTCTCTTTATCTAAGGGACTTGAACTTATCCCACTTAAAGGTGACACTTTGACATCTTTGTGACCAATAACTGTATCCATGCTAGTGACATCTCCAGAAGGTGCTGAAACATCATCCATTGCATCACAGGTTATCACGTTAGAATTTCTGCAGCCATCTGATAATGCAACAGAAAGAGAAGCAAAGATTTTAGCAATAAATAAATTCCATAGGCTTAATGTAATATTCCATGGAATAATATTTCACTATATACCTGATTTGTTGTCAGAAGCAGCATCTGACTGTAATCTTGAAGCTATCAAGTGGTTTTCAGGGCTAGCATTACTAGAAGGAAGCTCTATTGTGTCCTTTCCATCAGCAGGAACCATATTTTTCCCACATGTTTGCAATGATTCAGCAAGTATGGAGGATGAAACATGGCCCTCAGCATGTGTTTCTCCAACTTCAGTTGAAGAACACCCTGCCGCCAAACTAGAAAGACCACCTATATCACTAATGCTTTTTCCACCAACTTTCACTTCAGAAGGCTCACTGCCTTCAACAGATAGATGAGATCCCTCACACTTGTTAGCCAAGTTCTTGTTATCCAATTGAGAAGCATTCGAGTCCTCAATTTCATGCCTCTCAACAATCATATTATCTTCAACAGTCATCATTGATCCCCCAACTGTATCCATTTTGGACTGATCACTAGTCACTAGGTCTTCTGGCAGGCAAGAATGCTCCTGTGCTATTATGCAAGAAGGTTCCCCCAAATTAATCGAGTTAATTTCAATGATGTTTGCTTCTTCCATAGATTCCACTGCACTTGAGTGAGGATTCTCATCCTCCATTTGGCCCTCTTGACTTAATATGGGTTTCTTTTTCTGATTCTCAGCAGTGTCTGTTTTCAGAACAATTTTACTATCATCATAAGTGTCATTTACATTATCTGGACCATCTTTTACATTTGACTCATCATTTCCTGTAGCAATTATTTGCACAGAGGCACCATCCTGCATCCCTGAAGCATGACCTTTTTGAAGCCTGTCATCCAAACATCCATTCACCAAATCATCATCTCCCCTGTGATTAACATTATTAGAATCACCATCAATTGACAAACTCCCTTCAATAACAGGTTGTCTGGCCTCTATACTAATGGCAGCTGCATCAACTGAACGTCCCAAACCACTATCAGCAGATACATCACCTTTAAGATCCTGAGAACTACCATCAAGAGGCTGCTGCCCTCCAACATCATTATCTAACACAGATAAATCTTCCACATTCTCATCTGGCAGAAATTTAACCTGTAAATTTGTTGTAACTTCCACTTTAGGAGGTGTATTGTTTTCCTGTTTCAAGCTGGGCTCCATGTGCTTTAGTATGCAACCCAGTTCATCACAGGCATCTGATTCCCTAGAATTAGTTTGTACATGAGTATTATCTTCCTGGCCAACAGATTTTAATAACATTTCAACAGATTCTGAGGAAGTAGCTTCAGACCAAACATTGTTGCACCTTGATATAGAGCAAGACTTTGCCGCACTTGAACTAAACTGTATCCCACTGGTACCACGAGAGTAATCTTCAATCCACTGGTTGTCCTCGTTATTTTCAATGCCAAGAAAAACCTCAGTCTCAACCAAACTATCAAACCTTAACGATCCATGAAGACTGTCATCAAAATCAAATTTGGGGAGAGCATATGGCTGTAAAACAGGAGGAAATTTGTTGCTTCCTTCACCCGCTAAATGAAGATTGTGGCTTTGAAAATCATTGTCATCATAATCCATGGGTGTATCCCTAAAACAATGAGACAGAGAAGAAACCAGTCAATTGCAGTTACAGATGTACAAAGGCCACATATCCACGTTAGAAAAACACCATGTTGTATATCACCACAACAAGAAATACAACAATCAAAGTATAACAACTTCAAAATGTCATCTTACAGGGATTAAAAGCAGGACACACAAGCTCAGAATTTTTACAATCAATAGTATGACTTAATAATTAACCCAACATGGCATGTTGCTCTACAACCTTTTAGCAGAAAGTGTGAAATAACAACGCCCGCCACTACAACATCACCATTCTATTTCTCCAACCTTTCCATTAATTGCGCTACTTATGTGGAGTGATTCCTCTAGCATGCCTCATAGATATCCTGTGTGGCACCTTACAGCCAATGCATTGTCATGGTTATATAGTAGAAGTAGATAGTTGATGCAAGTGGCCTAGGAAGAAGCATTATAGTTCACAGTATCTTGTAAGATGCGCATATGGACAATGAAAGTACTATTTTAACAGCTTAAATCACTAGGAAACAAAGGGGTTTTTTGCCTTTAACTGTCTTACTAGGTGTTCTTACCACCTGAATCCAATGAAGCTGAAAAAAATAAATTACAGGTGAAAACAATATTGGAAACGTGCCATTCAATATCATATCACCATCACCCTTCAACAGGGAAAAAAAAGCACATGGCGACCGTATTTACTTGATTAATAAAACAGATTTCCAAGTTTAAATACATATAAATTTGGAATTTACAGAGACAAGATACTTTCAAGAGAAATTGTTCTTCCATTATAAACAACAAAGATGGATTTTTTTCCCATTCTTGACGCAGTTTTCTTGCTTAGAAATAAAAACGTAGGCGGATTTTCATGGAAATTTTTGACATATATTACTCAGTAAGCATTAAATTTATATTATATTCGAATAAACTTCAAGAAAAAAGTTTTATCTTTTACTTGTCTAGCCGATAGCCATGTCAGTTGTATTATAGGTGTTGTAATTTGGGGTAACAGCTATATATATATATATATGCATGTCACCTGAACTTTAATAACAGGCTGCACCAATTAAGCCCTAGAAAAAATCTTACGAATTTCAAACAAGTTAAATCTCCATTCCACGTCAACATATAAAAGAAACTTCTTTTCTTCTCTAAATCAATCCAGCTGAACTTGTGAATGCAACTGAATTCCACAAAAACCCTAGTTCAAACCTTTAACAGTATATGTTAACAACTTCTTTGTACTAATTACCAATTATTCATAAGCCAAAAACAAAAATACTTGGTCTTTTAAGCTTTCAAAACTGTTAGCAACTAAATTAAAGAAAAAAAATAGTCTCTAACCTTATCTGCTTGTATTATTACTAGTAAAAAAAAGTAGGAAATGAACAGTACCAGAGTAAGTAAGTCTAGAGACGCTACCTCCCTCCATTCGGAGACGAAATCCTTGCCGTTAACTCTTCCCCAATCGTGCGCTCATCTACTTTTTCGACAGGACCTCTAAGAAAAATAATTAACTTCCTCTTCCACTCTTCAAAAACCTAATTAAACTCAAGTAAAGTAAAAGAAACAGAAAATTAATAGTTTCCGGAGACTTTATAACTCACCGGGATCTCTAATTTGCCGGTGGATCGAGTTAGGGTTCCGGTTAATTGAAAGACGATAGGTCTGAGTGAGAGAAGAGAGTGAGTGATATTTTTTTATTTTTTGAGTTTTCTGACATGAGGAAACGAAAACATATGCTTTTTTACTCGTTTGATGTCAGAGAAATGAGTGATGGTGATGGAATTTGAAAACGTGGGGCATTGGACACGTGGATAGTTTACATACGTATGATGATAACTGAAGAGTGATATTAAAGTGCGCAGTAAAATGGTGATAGGGGATCGGCATACCGATGGATTTGTGAGGGGTATCCTGGTTTAACGGTAGAGATTAGGGCTGTGAGAAAGAAAGGGTAACAGGAGGAATGATTAGAATCGGTTGAGTGTGGATTTCGGAGTACCAGAGAGGAGGAACACGTGGAGGATGGGAGAGATAGAGGTTAGGTATGGTCAGAGAGTCCATTGCTCTTAATTAGGAGTTGGGAGATTTTGGGTTTATCGTGCTGGGCCGTTGGATTAGAATACTTTTTGACTGGGTGTCTGTCCTGGGGTTCTGTAAACCATCCCAGGAAGACAAAACTACACGTGAGTTGTATTTTAGGGCTTGACCTAGCGGTGGAAGGGGCTGATCTCCTTTCACTGCACCTGGGTTTGAGTCCTGGCGTGCACGCCTGTCACCCCCGCGGTGCCTTACATGCCTACTGGGTTTGCAGGGTATTCAGTAGGCCGTGGGGATTAGTCGTGGTGCGCGTAAGCTGGTCCGAACACCCCACATAAATAAAAAAAAAAAAAAAACTACACGTGAGTTCTTCTAACGATTATAGTTACACTACAAATTTGCCATTTTAGAGTCAGCGTTGTCTGGAGTTCTTTTTTTTGCATGATTTTTTTTTTTTGCCCTAGGTATATGTCTACCATTTAGCCTTATCTCATTTGTTTACCATTCAAGACCAAGTCAATAAATGTTCCTTTTATTACATGGCACAATTATAATTTGGGATGGCAAACGTAACCATTTTAGCTAGTAATAATAATTTCATCCAAACTTCATTGATATTAATTCAAATTTACTTGAGGTTTTTTATATAATTATTCTGTTTAACATACTTCACTCAATCTGGATTGTATATATTTGTATTATAATAGAATATAAAATGTTCATATTTCAATATCAACACAATATGCACACAGGTATGATATTTATAATTCCATTATTTTGTACATATTATTTTTTATTGCATGTTGAATAATAAATGATACATAAAAAATAAATACTTAAAAAATAGATATAATATAAATATCTAAATTTATTATCTAATAAATAATAGCTATGATATGATTATACTAGAATCTGACTAGTAAATACCCATGATCATCCCTAATTTTAACTAATTTGTGTAACATTATAAAATTATGGCATATCTAACCACTAAATTATTTGTTCTTGAAAATTCAATATTAAATTTCATTCAAATATAATAATACAATAAACCAAATATGTTCGACAGGGATACGATGAAACAATGATAAAAACATAATACATAACAAACTTTAAATTTGAAATATTTATCAAGAAAATTTGAAGAGATAATTTAAATATCTATTTTTTCTTTAGTAATGAGATGATGAAACACGCCAAGTTTCTTTTATAAAGATAAAATTGATTTTTTTTTTCCATAATGTGAACCAAAAGACTAGATTTCTATCTTACACTAATTTTCCAACATATTGTACGAATCATTCCAAATTGATACTAGAAAAAAAAATTAAAAAAAATTATGTTCAAACAAGACCAGCCTCATTAAACTGGTTTTCTACTATTTTTTTATTCCTACTCAGGCACATATCTTAATGTATTTTTGAGTTTCTAAGAAGTTAAACTAGCACCACACACCATTCATTAGCATACACCTTCATGCATATAAATTCTACGTATAGGGTAGAAAAACCAATATTTTTACCTAGGGTTAGGCCTGAATGATTTTTCTTGTAACCTTGCTTAAAAATATATATTAATAAAAAAAATAAAAGATTTAGCCACTTTGCTCTCTCTCTTTCTCTCTCTCCACACACACATCCCATACTAAAAACCATTCCACTACTTTTCTATCAAAACAATCCAAACTCAAAGACCCTTTTTTTTCTTGTTTTCATTATCTTTTCTTGCTCGTATTGTTTTATTAGCATTCTATCTTGTCTTTACACTTGAGTGGGTTGTTATTAATTTTTAATTTTAATTGAGTTTTTATGAATTTAAGTTGGATTAAGAATACCCACTTTATCAATTTGTGGTATTGATCTTTATTGTTATTCCTAGTTTTGGTTCTTGAATTCTTTTAATTAAGGTTTATTTATTTCATCTGTTTTAATTTCATGTTGAACGATGAATAAGACAAAACAAATTGACTTTTTTTAGAAAAAAAAAACATTGATAACTCTCAACTTAGTGAAACAACTCTAACATGTAATATTGAATTAGTGGTTGAGCAACCCCAACCTACTTCAGTTTGTGAAGAACATGTATTGATTGTTGAGCAAACTCTCACTTTAATTATAAGAATTAGACATCAAAATATTGACAATGCTAATTTAATTCAAAATAATCAACCTTGAATTTAAGAATACATAATTAACCAATAAGATGAAATTTGAAGGGAAATACATTAATTTAGGGCTATATCAACCTTTGATGTTTGAATAAATGCTAATTGGTAAAAAACTCTCATCATCTATTCTAGCCTCATTTGTTGAAAAGTTTTTTTCTTAATTGAATGTTCGAAGAAAAATGTTGCATTTTGTTTTATCTGTTATTTATTTGTAAGTAAACCAACTAGAAAGCAAGCATCAAACACATTTACCGTTAGAGAATTTAATTATTGGAAGAAAGCTAATGATAGTGAATAATGTCTTTTTTTTACTCATATAGCAAAATGTTCAAAGTAAGCTTGTAGATTTGTGGTTCGATGCTTAGAGAATTTGAAAAATCATTTGTGTCATATTGAGATGGTGGTTGGGAGGCAAACTTTTCAATAAATTTAAAGCCTCAATGAATATTGTTTGTTAGCTCACATTTTAAGCACGTGTATTTAGAGAATATGATGAATGATCAAAATAAAAAAAAAATAAAGCAATTTTCTTGAAATGACGAAACTCTTAGCATTGTGTAATGAACAAGTAGATGTTCTTATTTTGAATAATGCTCTATAAAATGTTAAATACACATCATATCAAATTCAAAAGAAAATTTTACATATCTTTTGTGTAAACTTTCAATCTTCAATTCGTCGTGAGATTAGTGATGCAAAATTTTATTTAATTGTTGATGAAGCTTTAGATGAATCTAGTAGGAAAAAATAATCGTTGTTATTAGGTTTGTTGATATAAATGAATTTATATGAGAATATTTTTTTAGATATAATGCATGTTAAAGATACAATTGTTTTAACTCTAAAGGAAAAAAATTCCTTTATTTTATTTCATTATAATCTTGATATTCAAATTATTAGAAGTCAAGGGTTTAACGGTGTTAGTAATATATGTGGAGAGTGGAAAAGGCTGCACACTTTATTCATTAAAGATTGCCCATATATATATATATATATAGTGTTTAGTTTATCAATTATAATTGGCTCTAACTGTTACAACTATAGAAGTATATAATGTTCAAATTTTTTTTTCAAAATTTGATTTTATTATCAATATTGTTAGTCTTTTTTACAAGCATAATAATGAATTGGGGGCTTTTTAGATAGCTAAAATTTAACATTTAATTGTTATATTAAGATTAAAATGAATAAATGAGCTAATCAAGTAGGTGGTTTTGCAGCGATCCAGAGACAGTTGATGGATGTCACATTTCAAATCAATTTTTAGTTTAACAAAATTATATGGAGCAACTTGCTTAATTTTTGAGAAAATTACTTCGAATGGATTTACTTATTCTTAACATGATGTTGTAGCTTATGCAGTTAAGCTGCTAATGACATTTGATTTTATATTCATTTTACATATAACAAAAAATGTTATGAAAATTATTGATATGCCTTGTTAAGCCTTGCAACAAAAATTACCAGATATTTTAAATATTATGCATTTGGTGTCCATCACAAATACATTAATTCAAAAGTTAAGAGATAATAATTAAGAAACTATTTTAAAAGAAGTTTCATCATTTTATAAACATCAAGATATTGAAGTTTCTAATATTGAAGCTTTTTTTTTAATGTAAGACAATCTCACTTAAAAAAATTTAGTAATAGTTGAGCCACATTATTGAATTGATATATTTACAACTATCATTAATTAATAACCAAAAGAGCTAAATAATATATTCAGTAAACAGACAACCAAGCTATTTATGTTAAGCGCAACTTTGAATAAAAAATACGTACATATTATTCGATATTAAAGATATATAGAGGCTTGTTAATAAATCTTATCTTGTAGATTTTTCTGACTAAAAAAAAATCAGTTACGATTCCAATTATAGCATTATAAGCTTGATGTGCCCAATCATCTAAAGTTAAAAAATTTATCATTGATTGATGATTTGCCAAGGATTGGTAAAAACTGGAAAATATACAACTTATCCATTAATTGACTTATTGATTTGACTTATTTTAACTCTTTTTATTTTGACGACAACCACTGAACTAGCTTTTTCAGTAATGAAGATTGTTAAAGCAAGACTTCACAATTGAATGAAGAATGATTTTCTTATAAATTATTTGATTGTTTATATATAAAAAACATTATTGAGATATTTTCAATAAATATGATAATCAATGATTTCTATTCCATGAAAAAATGATGAGCACAATTAAAATAAACATGTAAAAAACTTTGTTTGTTATTTTATTTTTATTATACTTTATTTCAAAAAAATTACTAAACAAAAATAATGTTTCATTCTAGCTAATATTTATAATAAACTTTGTATAACATATTTGATAGGTATGGGACTAACAAAATTAAAATGGTGGGTCCATTATAAATAATAAGTTAATTTCATCATATTTGATAGGTACGAGACTAACAAAATTAAAGTGGTGGATCCATTATAAATAAGAAGTTAATTTCATCATATTTGATAGGTACGAGAATAATAAAATTAAAGCGGTAGGTCCATTATAAATAAGAAGTTAATTTCATAACTTTGATTAAATTTTATATTGCACTTAGCCTCTTGGCTCATATAAAGGTTGTTTTATATTTATGGTAAGTTTTTACATTAGTTATCTTACATGTAGTAAATATTGTATCATTTTATATTTTTCTTTGTATGAAACTAAATCATATAGTGTTTTTATATTTACAATTCATGTATGGTAGATAGGAAAAAAAAATTATATCTTATTATATTAGTTTTGCCCCTCTAAAAAATTATCCTTGCTTTGTCCCTATTTTTGTCAATGATACAATAAGTATTATAAACTAATAACGAGCATAAAACTCTCCATTAAAGGTATTTATTTTTATGTACTTACCATGAGACTGCTCTTTATCATCACTTCATTTATCATAAGGTAACTGAAACTTCATTCATCACATATATACAATATCATTCTCCATAAATACAAAGTAAGCTGACATGATGAAAGTCTATAAATAACAATAGCAATTACGTAAAATAGGGCAAGTGATGCAGATAAAAGCTATAAGAACAACAACAACACTAAAAACATATAAAATCTAATGAGCAAAAAAAGTTGTAGATGTACACCCTAAATTTATAGTTTATTTATCTAAAAATAAGGTTAATGAAATCTTAATCTTTAGAGATTTATAAGACCTTTAAATAAATCAGACTTTTAAATAGGTTAAAAAAATCCTATTCTACGAGAAAAATCATAAAACTATGAAAACACAAGTGAAATTAAATTAAAATTCAAGTTAAAATAATAAAATAAAAAATAACTAGGGAAAAAACAATACAACATCATTTGGCTTTATTTTTAAAAGATCCAATGGTTTAAAGAGCGACATAATGACCCCCTATAAAAAAAACCACTTGCAAAATCACTAGAAATTTTTTTAACATAATTTAATAGTCAAATATTTTATTATCACTATTTTAAGTGATATAATATCAACTTAGTCTAGCTTACTCAAACCTCCACTCAGCCCTAGTCTTTAATTTTTATTATTATTATCATTATGATAAGAAAGTTAAATACCAAAAGTTAAATTTCACTGAAGATATACATAGAAAAATTAGGGGTAAAAAAATAGGTCATTGCATATAAGTTTGACTAGTTTAACATAACAATAAATTAAACTGAAACATTTTAGTTTGAACTAATTTATGGTTCAATATAATTTTTTTTTAATGGTTTATATGGTTTTTTTACTCAAAATCAAACCCAATAAAAATTGACCACCTCTGTTTTATGAATTCAACACTCTACTTTATCATTATTATTGCTTATTCAATTTCATATATTTATGAAAAATCACATTAGACAAATCATAATAGCCTTTTTCTCTTGTTTTAGGATGAGTAATGTGAACTTTTACCATAAAAAAAACTAAAATTGAAGGGAAATTCAACGTATACCCAAACATATTTCACTATTTACTACTATAGTGTAATTACCATATTTCATTTTAAACAAATTGATGGTCCTGGTGTGAGGATATTTTAGTCTTTTCATATAGCTTAATGGTAACTGCCAGATTGATTAGGGATAAAATTATTTTTTTCTAAAAAAACATTTTAAATAATAATTTATCCTTGGAAGCAAAAATTTGAAAACTAGCATTTAAAGACTCTTTTATCTTTTTACTTTTTTAAACATCGTAAAATGAGTCATTTGGTCTTAAAAGCAAATTTTTAAAGCTTACGTCCATAGACATTTTTTTTTTTATCTTTTTAACCTGGTAGTCTTTTAATAAACATGAAATATTTTTAACCTATATTGGGAGGGATGTGCTCGTAGCTTTTTAACGGCTCTTGCGATGTCTCTAAGTGGCTAAAAAGCCTTATCTACTATATATTTAGAATCATCGTAATGCATTCTTCTTAGTAGAGATGCGTATGGTTGTAGGATAAAATATTATCAATTATGCTTTCTTTTCCTTTTTTTTTCTCTCATCCCATCGAAAATCATATTGACCATTCAAAATTTTAAAGTTCTCCTTTTAGATATTAATATCTCAACTTTAATTCTTATTCTTTCAACTTCTAATTTTTATTCTTAATCATTTTTTAAAAAAATCTTATTTATTTTTTATTTTATCATTTAATCACAATTTATAATATGCTATTTTTTTTTCAATTTGGTTCTTGTTTTTTTATTTCTACTTTTTTTCTTAATCATTTTGTATAATTTTTATTTATTTTCCACTTATGGTGGTTAGGATTTAAAATAACAAGCAACATGTCCTCTTATAAAAAAAATGATTAAGCAAGACAAAACATATTGATTGCGCTAAGCTTGTGCACCTAAACTTTTTTTCCCTTATTTTTATTTTCTTAATTAATCTTTTTACCAATTATATCCTTTCTAAATGTATCTTTGTTGATTTTTGTTTATGTTTTTTTCCATCAATTTCAACCGTTAATATGTTATTGACTTTTAATTACTAACACAATTTGTTTTATTTTGATATTTATAGGTTTATCGTAATCTCAAATAAATGCTTGATATTTAGTTAGATGAGAAACCCAAATTGATCTAATAAATCACCATCTTAATATTCTTTAAAAAATTATGTCACTTTGAAATTTATGTTTAAACTCACACCATATTTTTACTAGTTATCTGACATGCTTTTGAACCTAATAAGTAAATTGTGTCATGTTAGGGTTGTTATAACTTAATTTTAACCTTTTTGTTAATGTCTTTTTAGAAATTAAAAAAGATCTAAACATTCTCAAAAACACATTTTAGATGTGATTTAGCCAACCTTTAGCGATTCGTAATTTTTTAATCTTTTATTTTTATGGAAAAATCTTTCAAAAAAAACTCTAGCTTAAACTTTTTTTAAAATCAATCAATTAAAAAACCAATAATATAAGGATAACGTTGAGAATTGTTATTAATGAGTATATTATAGTTAAGAAAAGGATAAGGATTAATTTGAACATTGAAAACCCTATCTCTAAATGAGTCAAAAAAATAAAAATAAAAATAGTTGAAAATAAAAACAACATAAGAGAAAAGAAAGGAGTGAAATGTTTTGGAAGATACAAAAATAAGAAATTTAAGGAAGAATAAGGGAATTTTAAGGATAGTACAAACAAAGAGGTGACTAGTATAATGGCAAAAAAGATATGGGAAGAGCAAAAAATTGGATAAAAAAAATTAAAGAAAACCCAACAACCCTTATCTCTTGTCTCATTCATTCATAATCTTAGCTGATAGCAACCCTTAAAAATCTCATCACCATCACTGTCTGTAAGCCTACCACAAATTCCAACTCATCAATTGATAACCAAAACCTAATCAAACCATTAACATTACTAAATAAGCTCGATCTAGCGACCACGATCTTGTCTCCTTTTCTATCTAAAACCAAATCTTCCTTTAAAATCAAACATTGTTATGGATTTTTTTAAGACCAAGCCCTACAAAAAACAAGCCAATAGGCACCCATATATGCTTTTAAAAAATCTTTAATGTATCTTTATGTTTGTACATGATTGAATAATATGTATATGACTGGTGTTAATAAGTTTTTTTTAACAAATATTTGATATGTACACACGAGAGAACATTTTCTTTTATACATATATTGTTTTAAGTTAGGAGAGAAGTGATAATGTCATAGTGCTTTATGATTCAGGTAACGCTTATGAAACCACCAAACTCTCATGGATAGTCTATAATTAGGAATTCTAATTAGTATTCAGATGTTGCAAATAAAAACTAATTATGTAACAAAAAATATAACAATCATCATATGTATCATACCTAAAGTAAGAACCCTAGTGACCTAAAAAAATAATTGAGATATTTATATATAATTTTAAAAATAATATTGTTATCATAGGTGACTCTGCTCTTTGAAAGCAATTGAATGAATGATTAGAAAAGTAATTTAAAAAAGTATTATTATGGTATCCCAGGCATACAGATCAAAGATTTTTATTATTATATATGTATACAAGACAACTATAAATAAAATTACAATACTTTAAAAAATATTTTGAACCTTGAACCATTAATCTAATCATTAACCAACATAACCAATTATTATTCCTGATGACATATTAAAGTTTGTTTAAAATATATCAAATCTTATACTCATCAAATCCAAATGCATGCCTAAAAGACTAAAAAATAATGTTTATAATTTTAAAGTTGACATTCAATAATGGTTCTGACTAGTTGTGAAGCTGCTAGAACTGACTCGACTATAGAAAGCAATAGAAAATGGTCCAAATCATGTGCAAACATAAAATAGACGCGGTAGACATGTTTTGAATATGGATCTAAAAAAAAAATTATGAAAACAACCATGAAATCCTTAAGCGAAAGGAGAGTTTCGTATAGGGGGTTATTGTTGAGGTATACCTTAGACCTTTTATAAGTATTTCTTAATATTTTTTCATGGGGCTTGGTCTTGGAAAAAATCAAGAACAAGGTTTGATTTTAGAGGAAAATGTGGCTTTGAAGAGAAGGTAAAATCATGGTTATTGGATCAAGTTTATTTAATGATGCTACTAGTTTGATTATTGACTTAGTGAGCTAGAATTTATGATTTATTTATTTATTTTGGGTGGTTTATCATTTAAGATAAGATTATGAATGAGGGAAAATAGAGTTTTCTAATTCAATTATTGCTCTAATATTTGTTTTCTCTTTCTTATATGCTGAGCTCTAGCTTCTTCAAGAATTCTTTTTAAAATCTAACCTATTAAATGTGTGTTTAGCCTGAAAATATGGTAGTTTTCAAAAGTACAATCCTTTTAAAATATAAATCATACTTTATAAAAATAAAAAATACATATTTTTACGTGAATCTTATAAAAAAAACCAATCACACCTTCGACTCAAACACACCTCTAATTTCTAAAGCCTAGTAAAAGAAATTCCTATTTCAATTATTGCTCTATTGAATTCGATTATATTTATTTTATTTGAGCTTCACCTAATTATTATCGCCACTTGATGAGCTCTACTAGGATAGGAGATTCGACTGATTACTCTGGCCATTCCTAACATGTTAACTTAAGATTATCTTACAAGTCCGGGGAAAAAAAAGAAAGAAGCAGAAGGGTGCAAACACAACCACATATTGTTTCTACACATCAAGGAACGTTTTGTTCCAGAATATCTGCTTAGAAAAAGCAATAGAGAGGATGAAACATGGTTATGCCAAGTGTCATGTCTCATGTTCTCTTATGACAGGAACATCAACATTTGTTTGCAATTTTACAATTTGTAGATGGGTTGAATATGATTATAATCAAAACCTGAGAATTGACAAGTTCATATGATCACATTTTGTAGATGGGCTATATTTTTCATTAGGGTTTTGAAATTGGGTTGAATTGGAAAATAATTTTTTTGGAGTATTATAAAATCAAACTGATATCAAATAATTGATTAGTATATAGGGCCGCAAGACCAGTGGAAAAACGGCACAAGGCCTGAATACAATAGCCGGGCTATAAAAAGCCCAGGACCAACTGGGCAAACTTTACAAGGCCCAAATTAATTGCAGAAAGCTTATTTTTCATACCCATGTTCATGTTGAGTTTTATATACATGCTTCCATTACTTAGCCAGTTCGAATCCAGAAAAAGCTATTCTGCATTTCGTAAATATGAAGTTCGGTTATTGCAATTACTTTTAAAGCAAAATGAAGCAACTTAAAAGAAGAAAATCTCAATTGGCCAGCCTAAAATTTTCTGTATATTGAAAAAAAGAGAGGAGAGGAAATGCTACAGTCTCGTGGCAGTGAATTTTGTAATGCCAAAACAAATCAATGAAAATACGAGAAACACATTAAATCCAAGCCCTACTTCATCTCTGATTTCTGGACCACAAGCAGCCCTTAATTTTTAATCTGCAACTCAAAATGATTCCCTTAATCCTCACATGTACACACCATGAACCCCTAGACCCGATAATTGATTGTTTCTTTGTTTCAGGATTAATGGAGAAACAATCTTCGTGCTGTCGCTATCCTTTCTTCATTGCCAAGTCTCTGGCATTGATCGATCAAGAAAGGCATGTGATGCTAAACCATGAGAACAAGAAGCCAATGCACCTGCAAAACCGAAATAGTAGAGAATGAAAGATTCAACTGCTTTGACTCTTTCTTATCAGTAACCAATGAGCAGGATCAACAAAGCAAGCCAAATCAGCTGCTAGTTAGAAGAAATAAGCGGAGGAGCTCAAATCAAAACCATCTGGTTCCACATCTGAAACTGGCGGCATCCTGCTAAATAGTGGACTGTGAATGTATTCGCCAGAATCAAACCCGAAATAAGAACCACTACCACCCCCCACTGAGTCAAATCCAGTAATCATTGCTGTCTGGTCCTCAAAACCCATCAGCCTTGAAGATGATGAATCGGTCGAACCACACTGACCCATACTATAACCCGAGTCGTGAGATATATGAGAAGGAAACTCATGAGGAAGCACATTGTAATCGTTAACATGTTGTGGCTGTTGATTTTCAGTTCTGGTGCTGGAGCAGCACCAAAAATCTCCACCAGAAGTCATTGAAGAAAACCCGTCTGACAAATGGCATTGAGAGGTAAAATCCTGGTTGAAAATGGGAGTCGAGTCCGGCTGAAGATCATGAGAGGGAGGCCGGGCATTGAAGAACAACGAGGACAGGTTGTTATTATGGTCGCTATTTTGCTGGAATTGCTGCTGCTGTAGAGATTGCTGGTCATCAGGGGAGATAATGGAAGTAACGGATGAACCAGCAGGCATATCAGAGTAAACAAAGTTTGTGCGAGCACGAGGACCGCGCATGGAGCGAGCGGCTCTGTCGTAGGCCAAGGCAGCTTCCTCGGCAGTGTCAAAGGTGCCTAGCCAATGCCTTTCTTTTGTTGAAGGGTCTCTTATCTCCGCTGCATATCTTCCCCATGGCCTTCTCCTAACACCAAGAAACCTTAATCCAGTACCCGGTTCCTGCTGTACTTGTTGCGGTTGCTTCCTTTTGCTTTTCGACGAAGATGGATTCATGCTGCCAAGGATTTAAAAAGAAAATTTGAAGGTGATTGAGGAAATTAAGGAACTAGAGAGATTACGTGAGAGGGTAGATATATGAAATTTCTTTTCTCTCTTGATGACTTGTGTTGGTCGATGTTGTCTTCCAGCCTCTTTTTGCAGCCAGCGGTTTATATAGGACAGCATGCCCATTCTCCTTCACTGAATTTACCCGCTCTATCTTCAGTTTGTCCTCAAATGTCCTCCTCTACCAAATGAGCCCGCTTATAATTTCATAAAAATATTTCTTGCTCCTCAATAAACATTAATTACCCTCCAGATTTCTTTTTTAAGAAATTATTACCTCCTAAGTTAATAATTATGAGTGATATCACATTAACTATTTAAAAGACTCCTTTAAATTCTATAGAAATAATTAAGATCCAACTACTACAAAGTTCAAAGTGAAATATGTGCACATTTAAATTTAATGTGACATTGTTGTATAGTTAATTGCGTCTTGTTTGTTTGCGGTAATTCAATCTATAAACCAAAAGGAAAAACCTTGATGGAATCAATTACTATATAACCTTCACAAATTCAAACAGGTCCATACATATGCAGTCCAAGAAAAGAAAAGAAAAGAACCCTACATATGTATTTTACCTCCCATGTGCAAACTATAACTTGATGGCGGCAATTGACAGCAATTATGTCAATATTAGTGAAAATTAATCAAACCATCAAATCGAAACCTGGAGAGGGTAAAAATGAAGGGAAATTCTTGAGTTTATTCTGTCAAATAGCCACGTCCGAAAACCAGACACTGAATTCAAGCGATAGGATGGATAATAGAAGAATACAGCAATAAGAAAATGGGAAAAAATAAAATAAAAATGGTCAGCATGTTCTCTCAGATCCCATGTTAACTATTATTCTTCAATCAAAGTATTTTAATGGTGTTAATTTATGGAAATCACATATAGTCCAAGGGTTCTTACATGTGATGTACCAAAAAATGCATGAATCGGGGGGGAGCCAATCATGGAGACTGCGCACAATCTAACAAGATGCAGAACCACTCATCATTAAAAGCTCACCTTCACATTCCAATGATCATTGCGTATGGAGGGAGCAGCGAATGTGCCTCTCCTCAAATCATTATGAAATGATCACACCAAAATGTACATGTCAAATCATATAAACAAAAAGTCATTCGGGATGACCTAATTTATTATGATGGATATAGTAAGTACGAATCCTTCAGGGATGTGACTTGACTAGGGATGGAGGATTGTTCTGGCCTTGTCCCGTCGGAGGTTACTAATGGGAACCTGTTAGGTTGGTTGCCATTAATGTGCAACAACCATTTGGTATTGCACCAAACATGTGCATTCATACAAGATGTCAAAGGTTGGCAGCCACCATTGTTGAAGAAGAGTTGGAGTTGGCAGCCACCTTTGTTGAAGAAAAGCCTCCATGAATGCCTATAAATAGAGGCATATGTTAGAGAGCAAAATGAGAGAAGAGAATTGTGAGAATGTGAAGAGAGTAGAGAGGAAGAGAGAGCTGCAATGGCAGCAGCCTTGCTGCCATTGCAGCAGCTGCAAGTGCAGCAAAGAGAGGTGAGAGTTGAGTATGAGAGGGTGTAATCCTCCTCCTCCATGTATTTGTTATGTATTCTTTCTCTATCTCTAAATATATTGACTTCTCCCGTGGATGTAGGCGGTTTTGCCGAACCACGTTAAATATTGTGTCAGTGTGCTTGGCCTCCTATGAGCAAATATCATAACATCACCGGTCGGGATTCCCCAATAATTGGTATCAGAGCACATGGTTTTAACGTGATGTTTGATTTTGCTCAAAAATGAAAGTTGTCAAAATTGTGTTTTGACCATACCATTGTGTAGAGGAGGAAGAGACGAAGCCACTGGTGAAAACCGCGTCGAAATCGGACGTCGGAAACCGCCGCACGCGCCGGCGGGGTGACTGTCCACGTCATCAGCCACGTCAGCAGTTCTGCACAGTCACCAGACACGTCACCTGACACATCAGCACTCTGACCAGTCAAACTGCCACGTCCTCTGCCATGTCAGTAGTTCTGCACAGTCAGCAGACACGTCACCTGACACAGCAGCACTCTGACCAGTCAAACTGCCACGTCAGCTTTTGTTGACCTATATGTCCTACGTGGATGACACGTCATTACAGCCACATCAGCTCCCTGGATTTTGATCCTGTGTGGCAGAGTCTACGTGCAACCGGTTCTGAGATTGAATCTGGGTCGTTAAACAGGCCAAAATTGTTTTGATCAAATCTTAGCCGTCTGAAGTGCGATTTGGACGATTTCAGACTTGTTTCCAGCTAATTTGATCGTTCCGGATGCAATGGTACGGTCCGATCGTTGAGATTGAGATCAGAAATGGCAGTGATGAATTATTAAAGAGAGATTGCCCGATCAGGAGGCATATGATGGTCATCATGGTGGTCGATGGAGCTGAAGAAGAAGAAATCACACATGTTTGCCCAATTACATGCGATGAACTATTACGTGGGGAATTTTAATTGCCTTAAGGGAAGGTAAAATTGGGACACTCTAAACACCCGATCATGTGGACAATTTGAGGTGGAGAGTGAAATTTGATGAAGACCAATCTTGACGAATCTGAGCACTGGTAGTCTCACCAGATGTTGAGAAATCAGGTATAAAACAAGGATACCCCAGATCACTTGTAAAGAAATGCCGCGACAAGGCTAGCAAATGGTTGTATATACGGAAAGACAGTACGATGGATAGATATGGCCTAAGAAGTTCTGTCTAGGAGATTGGGTTTTAAGCGGGACCGTTGTGACCCCTCCAATCTTTCCTGGGAACTTGCTTAGTGGAAGGATTATCCATACGGTACTATTTTCGTATATGTGACAGTTTGTTATGAAACTGTTGAAGACTAGCAGGATGACGGCACAAAGGAACAGTTGGGTTCCGTATGATCAAGGATCTGATGAAGTGATGATTTCTCCAAGAAAGTTAGATTCGGTGACTGTAATTTCTCGAGGGGAGAATTGATGAAGACCCTGATAATGGAAGAGAAATACAGCAAAAGGATAAAGATTGACACCCTATTTTGACTTGGATAGATGTTGTGACAGGATGAGCTGCTGTCAAACATAAGCAAGGAATAGGGAGAAATCTGGAGAACCAAAATTGCACGAGAGCACATGAAGATTGTGTAGGAGTACCCGGAGGATCCAACGAGGTACTGTAATGAGACAACAAGTGCAAGGAAAAGAATAGTTCCCAGATGAAGCTCAAAGCAGAGACTGTATGAAAAGGTTGTACAACAAGAAGTCTCTTGTGCTCTTGATAAAGGCAACAAACAAGGACCTTTCAATGCATGTAAAGATGGAAGGGTGAGCTGTTGTAGATGCACCTAATTGAGGGGGTGCAAACGCCTGTGATAAAAGGCGACCGCCTATGATGAAAGGCGAAGACACCAAAGAGAGTTGGTGTGGGTGGAGCTGTTAAGCAGAAAAGGCGTAGAAGCTCCAAACATAGAAATTGAGGTGGAGGATTGCGAGGAGTATACCGCAACTTTCTCTTTCTATGTAATTAGTGGCAGTGATCTCTCCCATAGTCCACATGGTGGTAGAGAATTTATGGAGCCACTTTGAAGCATCTCAGTTGAAGAAGGATGTGATCGCCTATGAAAGGCGAAGACACCTTAAAGAGAAGGTGTGAGGGCTATGAGAAAAGCCTATAATTAGACCGCCGCATGACAACGAGCGGAGACACCTCAGGAGAAGGTGTGAGGGCCGTGAAAGGAGCCCAGTTCAGAACGCCCCAGAGCCAATGTGATGGCTAGGTATGAGTGGACAGATGGATAGCCAATGAAAGGGCTATGATGAGTATGGAGATAAATGCAGGATTGACTTTCATGGATATTGCCCCCATGCTAAAGATCAATGAGCTAGAAGACATTTGCCTTGGACAATAAGTGGATGACTTGTGGAGCATTAAGACGCGGCTGCTATGAAGGAGCAGAAGGGCATGCGCAGGTTCCGGGAACAAGTTGACTCTTGTCAAGGTGGTGGGCTCGGTAATGGCATTGTAATACTCAGAGTATGAAGACAGATATGGATCAACCTTTTATGGGCTGCCCCCATGGTTAAAGGTGGAAAGCTACCTGGACTCTTGAGACTAAGAGTAGGAGACTCATGGAGAAGTAAGGCGTGGTTTCTAGGGTGAAACAGAGGGCAGGCGCAACTCCTGGATGAGTAAACTCTTGGAAGAGTGGTGAGCTTGTGATCATATTGAGATACTCAAATAATGACTGTCGCACTTGAAATATCCGTTTGAGGGGGTGTTGTAAGCCTTGATGAGAGGCTTGATGAATCATTCCGGACCGAGCACGCTCGAAGGGGAATGTTGTTCCAGAGACAAGCGTTAACACTATTCAGATGTGATGTGGCAGACCATCTGGTTATAGTGATCCTTTTGTGTGAGAAAAGGTGTGCTTAGGTTACTCTGATGATTGAAAGGTTTGGTGAGTACCTATAAACTTGGCCAAAGATGCTCTCAAAATGAAAAGCTTGGAAGAGCTGCAAGATGCAAGCTTGTGTTGAAGAAGAAAGAGGACAGTTGCCCTACATGAATGGCAAAGGGGGTGATTGTTAGGTTGGTTGCCATTAATGTGCAACAACCATTTGGTATTGCACCAAACATGTGCATTCATACAAGATGTCAAAGGTTGGCAGCCACCATTGTTGAAGAAGAGTTGGAGTTGGCAGCCACCTTTGTTGAAGAAAAGCCTCCATGAATGCCTATAAATAGAGGCATATGTTAGAGAGCAAAATGAGAGAAGAGAATTGTGAGAATGTGAAGAGAGTAGAGAGGAAGAGAGAGCTGCAATGGCAGCAGCCTTGCTGCCATTGCAGCAGCTGCAAGTGCAGCAAAGAGAGGTGAGAGTTGAGTATGAGAGGGTGTAATCCTCCTCCTCCATGTATTTGTTTTGTATTCTTTCTCTATCTCTAAATATATTGACTTCTCCCGTGGATGTAGGCGGTTTTGCCGAACCACGTTAAATATTGTGTCAGTGTGCTTGGCCTCCTATGAGCAAATATCATAACATCACCGGTCGGGATTCCCCAACAGAACCCGCTAGTAAAATTCTAAGTGCATTTATGATATAAAAAACAAAGCTATTATCATGGATGTGTTTTTGAATGTTACAGTGTTTTTTAATTGAAAAATATAAAATTAATATTCGAGTTTAATAAAATAATTAAAAAATATATAAAATGATTAATCACGGAAGGAGTTATGAATACTAATTAAAAGACTAAAATAGAAAGTTTTATTTTATATATTTTATTTTATTTATTTTGAAAGTTCATTATAGTTGTTAAGTATATATATATTTTTTGTTCTTATCCTCCCAATATTCCAAGAAGATCTTCATGATATTATTCCATAACAAAGAAACTTTATAGAAAGTATAATGAAAAAAAAATTCAAAGTTTGATTAATAACAAATTGAATGTTAAAAAAAAAGTAAGGAAAAATTGACTTAGATCCACTTAAGTTAGCATGTCAAATCTATAACCTGGTCATAATCTCAAGATAAACATGAACAAAATATATTGAATAAAATTATAAAACTTAATTCTAAGCAAACTTAATATTTAAGAGTAAAAGTGAAAAAAAAAATTTCTCGGAGAGAGAGAACAAAAAGGAGGAGAATAAAAAAAAATCATCAAAGCCCAACAATCACACCTCCCTTGACACTATCTTTATCTTTATCGCCAGGAAGCTTTTCGTGAGATACTTCTAAAACCGTTAGGAAAGTGCAGCAGAGTAACATCTCATGTGCCGCTTAAACTTGATAGGTGCTTCCCAAAAGTTAGCTTGTGAGTTACATGTGTAAGTCTATTTATCATGATCATTTACCCTTATTCCCATTTCATTTTCATTTTAATTTTGGTCCCTTAACTATTAATTGTTCTAAGTTAGCAAATTTTTAAACTATTTTGCAAAACTAAGCATCAACCAAGTCCTAAAATTTTTCCTCGACATTGTAAAAACTCCAATTCTAGGCAACCAAAAAAAATAATCAAAAGTCAAATTAAAAAAAAATGAATTGATTATTTTTTTAAAAAACGTTCATTGTCTAAAAAAGACATAAACTCTTCCACTGACCTTGCAAATTATTCCTTCATATTAGAAAAAAAAAGGAACCAAATATTTTTATAAGGCTCAAATTCAATTCATGAAGCTGTAATCTTATTTTGCAAAATTGAGCATTAATTGAGTGACAGGATATTTATCTGATTGTGTAATCCACATGCACAAACATAGAAAACAAATCATCAAGATCGATCTCAAATAAATGCAATGTTAAAGGATCAAATAAAAAGAAAATAGATGAGGGAATGAAAAAGAAGAAGAAAAAAGGAATCAATGCAAATCCATAGTACAAAATAATGGTGGTTGCTGCTCATAATGCAAATCCCTCAACCAAGACTAGAGTAGTCCAAGTTTAAGGAAAAAATAGAAAAAAGGTTGACTTGACATGACCCGGTCAAAAACTCAGTTCAATCCAAGATAAAATATGCATAAAAAAACCATTGGCTTTTTAAAATTTTTTTTTTATCAAAACAAGGTTGCTTTGATTATTTTTAATTTTGTAGGTTAATCGGGTTGACCTTCTTAACATGTGACTTGAATTTTGCCTCAACTTGACTCCCAAGTTGGGTATTAAAACTATAATATTAACTACTTTTATCCATAAGTTGATTCAATTCAAACCATGTTAACCCTCTTGATTTTTGACCTTGGCCTTGCCCTGGTCGACCCTCGAATCAAGTTTTAAAATTATTATAATAATAACTTTTATCCTTACATTGAAAATCAATCATTTTAATCCATAACCCGGGTCAATCCCTAAATTGAGTTTTAAAGCCATGATAATAACTATTTTTTTATGCTGACGCTTTTGACACTAGACCTTGCTCCGGGGTCAACTTTCTTGACACATTACATAGGCTCGAATCGAGTTTTAAAACTACGATGATAACTACTTTTATTATTACACTGACTCAGGTAAACCCGACCCACTACTTGGGCCTCAACTAGTGACCTGACCTTTGCCTAAGATCGACTCCCGAATTGAGTTTTAACTCGACTAGTGACCAGAGCCTTGTCTAAGATCAATTCTCGAATTGAGTTTTAAAACTATAATAATAATTATTTTTATCTTTATATGTCTTGATTGAACATTTTTGAAATTGAGAGTTTCTTACAATAATATTTTAAGAATAAAAATATAAATATTATTTCTAAAAATATGTTTTTTTATATCCTATTTTGAAAGTAGAAAGATTCATTTCAAAATTATCCTGGAGATAAATTTATTTTTATATCTCTATCTTTTTAATCAAATATGTTTTTATCTTTACTATTTTTGTTTTTTTATCCCATTATAGTAAATAAAAACTATGTTAGACAATAAAGGTTAACTTTATACTTGTATAAGTTAAACAAGTTTTGTTCGGAGGATTAATAATTAGTAGAGACATTGCACTGAATGGTAAATTTTACCCACCATGCACCAAGTAAATTTTTATTTTTTATTTTGCTGTCTTTTTTATCACTTTTATTTTCCTTTAAATACAAGACAATTTAATTATTTTTTTTTTATCATCAATCATTACTAATATTTAAATTATTTCCTTTTTATTTTCATTAACATTTAACTCTTTAATTTATAATACGCCAAACATTCTTGAACATCAATTTTTATACCCTGTAAACTTGGTCTTGCTCTCCAAATAATTATTTCTGCAACAATTCACTCCTTTTTTTTTTCTTTTTTTTTCTGTTTACCTTCATACCAAATGCCACCTTACAGTCCATTTGTTATCCAAAATAGTCCAAATTTAGGGTTTTGAAGGGGGCCATGAAGATAATGATGATGAGTGCATTGCTTTGGACTCTCAATAATATCATGTGGTTTACAATGGCTATCATTGCGTAAATGCTCTGGTTTTGATTGAAATTTGAAAAGCGTGAAGATAAGGACTTTTTGATTCGGGGCCTTAACAAGCTGGTGGTGTTTTATATAATTTGTTTCTGCAGGCTCTTTAATGGGTGTGTGAGGAGTATCATTGCTCAGCCATGTGCATCCAATTCCAGCAAGAAAAATCAATGGCCGTTTCATAGTTTTTGGTTTTCTCCAAACCAAAAATTTATCCCCTTTTTTTTATTTTTTTTTTTGGTTTGGCTTTTTATATTTCGTGGGTTTTCGGGATTTTAAACAACTAATTAAAGCAATTCAAATGTGTTGTTGGGTGGCATGTGATAGAAACACATTGGCTTTTTGAATAGCTAAATGGTCGGTAATGCGTCTATATATACTGGTTATTAAGAGTATTTTTTTAATTAAAAATATATTAAAATATTTTTTATTTTTAACATTATTACATCAAAATTATAAAAAGAATTCGTCAAATAAAAAATACTTTCAAAAACACTTTAAAAAATAATTTTAACCACAAAATAAGTGTTAATTTTATGGATTAATGGGGATTTTTTACGATTTATGCTAAGGGTTAACTTGGACACTGATTTTTAGGTGAAAATGGATGACAAATAGAGTTTTTAGGGTTTAAATATGTTGGAACTTGATTGTTTGACCATGAGAGATGGCCGGAGCTTGAACTAGTCTATGACAAGTCGGATTTATAAACAAATGATCTACATCCCATGGATTAAAAAAAAAACAAACAGGCAAAGCTTTTAAAAAGGAGCCCTAGATTTATTTAATGGGGAATATGAAAAGTAGAATTGGACACAAAGAACATCTAGGTTTTTAGAATGAAAAAGAATTAAACAAAATGAGTTTTAGGCTTAATTAAACCCTCACATGCTATAGCATGGTGGCTTGGCTGGGCTTAAGTCTTTGCCTGGATTTACTGTAAAATAATTTATTGAGTTACAAAATATTATTTTTTATCAACTTAACTTAATTTTGTCTTGAATATAGTTCAAGAAAAATTATTTATTCCTGACCATTTTTACTTCGATGTTTTAAATTTTTCCCGAAGAGGTTTTGCTGGATGTATATACGAAACTGCTTCGAATATATAAATGGATATCTAAACTAAACTATGAAAGTCTCAAGTCTTCAAGGGGCAGTCTCGACGTCTAGGTTTCTAACCTGCTTTTCTTCTTTATTGTATGTCCTCGACGTATCAATGAATTCATAATCAGATACTTCATTCGCTTTCTAGCAGCAAAAAAATATTAAGTAATAGCATGAAATTCACATTTTTTTTTTATAATCCTCTAATAATTCATGGGTTTCAATTAAATAAGTCAAATTTTAATTAGGTATTTTAACCTACTTACTATTTACTCCCCCAAACACACAGGCTAACAATATTTTAACCTTCTTCCTCTAAATCTTTCTCTCCTCTAACAAAATAAATCAAACATGAGCAGAAACATATATATATATATATATATATAATCCTTTCTAGCTTCCTAGCAAACATGCAGTGAGTTGATCATCAACCCTGAAAGGCAACAGAACAGGCTGCTTTTTAGAAGAGAAAACAGGCTAAAGCTCAGCAGCAAATCCGGTTCTCGAAAAAGTTGAAAAAGAAGTGGGAATTTGTTTAAGCTGTATGCATGGACAGAACTTCCATTGAACGCTTACACGTCGCAGAAAGCAGTATGGCAAATGGTGATGCGACGGCTACACACCAGCCACGCAAATACTGCTTCAAAGCTGTGGAGGTGCTTTTGTTGAACTTCTCTTTTCTTCTATTGGTGGAAGTTCAAATACCAACCACGATTTATTTTAATGCTATCCTCAAACCCTGTTGCTTCACATATACACGTATGATGAAACTCGTCCACATCATGGTCAATAAATAATTGCCGACGAAAACTCGATCTGTTCTTGATGCTGGCCTTTCTCATTATATATTGAAGGATTGATGCCTTGAAAATTGTGCATTATCACCATTAATTATCTTTAGTGGTTCTCAAAAGTTTATCTGTCAGACGGCTATAAATCAAAACAAACCATGAGATTCTCTTATGCCCACCAATTCGTAGTAAGAACAAGCCATCTAACCTGTGATTCGCTCTTGTGGATAATGTTTTTTTACAGCACAAAAAAATGAATATGCCAATATTTTTTCATGAAAAAATCTTGCAATTGAAGAGTTAACATATTTATTTAATTAAATAAATTATTTTTTTATATAATTAAAATAAATTATAAAACTTGATTTGTAATTTATACACATGAAATTATTAATTATTTTTTGTTATTCACCTTTTCATTTTTTTTTAAAGGTAGGCGACTTGTCACCTCATTTGTCTATATTTTGATTGTAAGAAACTCGAGTTAAGCATTGTAAAAATCTATTTAAATTATATTTTGATTTTAAACACCTGAAAAACCTTTTAAAAATTTAAATAAACTTATTTATATTTTTAAATAATTTAGAAATGATAAACAAACAAAAATTCAACTTGAAATTAAAAAATTTCATGAGGTCAAATCTATTTTTCCAAGAAGATTAAAGGTGAAAGAATATTTTATTGGAACTCTTCCCAGCAAATAAAACTTATAAACATTATATCAATTATTTTGATGATTAAAATCATTGTCAATTGATTTTTTTTTTATTAAAATTTAGTGATTTTCTCCCTCCTGCTTTAAATTAAAAATTGAAAAAAAAAATTAAGTTTTTTTCCCATAATTGAGTCTTTGAAATAAGAGGACTAAAAAGTTATCATTTAAAAAATAAGAGGGCCAAAGTATACATTTTATCCCTTTTTGAAAATGCCACATGTTTCCTCTTTCCTTTACTCACCTGTCTCTTTTGTTTTAATCTTGTCTCCCATTCATAATTTTATTTTTTCCGCATTGCTTACGTGGATACCATTGCTTGTACTGTCTAGTGAAAAGCCACCAACAATTTCTACACAACCAGATGGTCCATACCGTTAATCCACGTCATATTAATTAAAATTTAACTTGGTTGATTTTGTTAAAATTTAATTTTTTTACCAGAAGATCCATACCATTAATCAACATCATATTAATCAAAATTTAACTTGATTGGTTTTATTAAAATTTAATTTTTTTTACCAGATAGTCCATACCATTAATCAACATCATATTAATCAAAATTTAACTTGGTTGGTTTTGTTAAAATTTAATTTTTTTACCAGATGGTCCATACTATTAATCAACATCATATTAATCAAAATTTAACTTGGTTGTTTTTGTTAAAATTTAATTTAATTTCTTTTAATGTTTTTGGATAAAAAACGTGATAACTTCAAAAATAAATTTAAAAAATAAAAATATATTATTAATGTATTTACGAGCATTTTTTAAATAATTATTATTACATTCTAAAGCTAGATAAATAAAATTTAATAAAATATCCTACACCCTACAAAGTTAATACCTAGAAAACTGTAGGGATTCGAAGCCTGATTTTATTAAAGTTGTAGATTATTTTAATATCGAAAATAGAGAAAACGCCCTATTTCTAGACAATTTTTGTGGCCTCAGTGAAAGCAAGGCTTGGCTACATGTTGTTGGAAATTCTATGTTATAGAGAAACTTATGTCTTTTATAGATTTTATTAATAGATAACTAATATAAAATTAATATATAAAATTAAAATAAGTCATGTGCTATAATACTTTATTTTTTAAATAAAAATTAAACTTAATTATCAAATTTAATTAATGTGATATAATAATTTTAATAACAAAGTGGTCTAGAATTTGAATTTGAATATGTACACTCATTCTTAGTTACTAAAATAGTAAAATTAAGCAGAAGTAGTAATAAGTCATAATTATCGCTTTATCATTAGGAGTCTCATGCCATATTGAATTTGATAATTAAATATGAGTTCCATCCAATAAATTTAAAGTCATATGTGTGATCCATTCTCAATTTTATACTTTACCCTTATATTTTTTATTTATTCAATATAGTATTGATAGTTCGAACAAAGACTCATATTATATGAAAATAGAGTTAACTCTAGAAATTATGCTAAACAACTCATTAACTTGGATGACATTGCTAGCTCTAGAAATAGTCATCCATCACAATCGTCACCCATCACAATTATGATGGAATTATCAACCATGTACCAAACACACCAACTCTTTGAACAAAGCTAATTATATATATATGAGATAAAACGCCCTAATTTTTATCATTTATACGGGGAAAATGACACGAGGACATCGATCATTACCATATTAATTAGAGCTTAATTACTTTGATGCTGAATTGATATCCCATCAAAACATGCTTTTTGGTTCCTTTCTTAACACACACACACACATAAATAACAAAGTTAATTAGTTGTCTTGTGCTCATAATTAGTTATGACATATTAGTTATTACTAATCAAATAAAAGGCGGTTGGTCGGCTTCCGTTCATTTAGGGCTCTTCCATCCATATGGGTCCCACGGTCGGCGCCGGCTATGATGCTAGCTCATTACAAAATTAGCATAGAAAATCACCAGTAGAAGCGTGTATTTAAACGACGCCCATGAGACCAATGCATTGCAGCCCATAGAGAAACACACACAAGAACTCGAGCGAGCTACATTGATAGTTCTAATAATTAAGTTTAATTAGTCTAATAACTAGTGAAACAAGAAAGAATGGTGAAGATAGCTTTTGGCAGTCTTGGTGACTCTTTCAGCTTAGCCTCCCTCAAGGCTTATCTATCCGAGTTCATCGCCACTCTTCTTTTCGTATTTGCTGGTGTTGGATCGGCTATCGCTTACAGTAAGTACCGAGCCCATCACCAGTTTTACATGATTATGTCTGCATAAATTAAAAAAAAGCAAAAAAAACAAAAAACCCTCTTCAGAAATTGGTATTTTGAAATATATTAGGTAACTAGGTAATTATAAGCCTGCGTAGTTTAGGAAAAATAATTAACTATCTCATTACAGAGATTATTATTTAATCCCTGTATTTTTATAATTTTCATTTTTAATGTAATTCTTTTTGTTCATTTCATTTTCTTTTTTATTTTTATTTTAAGAAATAGATCAACGGTAAAAAAATACTGTTAAATTAAGTATTGTCGACACAAATCAAAAGATTATTTGATTATTTTTAAACTACATAGATGAATTAGTTTATTTTAATAAACTATAAGGACTAAATTATAATTAACTCTAAAGTAAATACGTGCATGATGGGGAAAATATACAAAGTTTACTAGCAAAACAGCCCTCCTGCTAAGCACGTGATTAAAAACATGCAGTCGAAACTGTCGTGTAAATTTTGCTTCGGTCTGGTATAGGTAAGCTCACAACAGATGCGGCCTTAGACCCACCTGGCCTTGTTGCGGTGGCAGTGGCTCACGCATTTGCACTTTTTGTGGGAGTCTCCATAGCAGCAAACATTTCAGGTGGCCATTTAAATCCGGCTGTCACCTTCGGACTGGCCATTGGAGGCAACATCACCTTCCTTACTGGCCTTTTATACTGGATTGCTCAATGCCTAGGCTCCGTCGTCGCATGCCTCCTCCTCAAAGTCGTTACTAGCGCCGAGGTAAAACACCAAAATTATATAACATGCATCCCGAAAAGCCATATGCATAAAAAAAGAAAAAAGGATTTGGACCTTAGTTTTTAGTTAATTACTGGTAACCATTTGAAACCTTGAACCCTAAGAGAATAGATAAATTACCAGTAAAAATCCCCTTCATTGATAAGAAAATATTTTCAGTTGACAAGCGATGTTACTTGGGAAATTAGCATCGGTATGACAGAATAAGTTGGTAAGATCTTAGTTGGCTAAACTGTGGTGGTAAGATTTCAAATATTTCAGCCGCTTCTGTTTTTAGTTCTATTCGAGTGGATTAGTTAATTTCCCGCTTGACTAATCACTGCTTATCCAATAATTAAGGCAGATCGTTTTATCATTTACGCAAAGCAAGAGAGAATTCCTGAACTAATGATTTAAATTATCAAAGAGAAAACTAAATCATTTCTCCACTTAAAGTCCCTGCCACAGCTGATGGATATATATAGCCCTTTATGCAAGGAAATCCATCTGCGTTTACCAGTATTTTGAACTGTTCATCTGTTAACCATGCAATTCTAATAAATCTCCAGTTAATCATCTTTGATTGTATCAAAGCTCAAAATTGTTTTACTGGACTTCATAGGGCATCCCAACACATGGAGTTGCTTCAGGGATGAGTGCTATTGAAGGAGTGGTGATGGAGATTGTCATAACCTTTGCCCTTGTCTATACTGTCTATGCCACAGCCGCAGACCCCAAAAAGGGCTCCCTCGGAATTATAGCACCCATTGCTATAGGGTTCATTGTTGGTGCTAACATTCTTGCTGCTGGCCCATTCAGTGGTGGTTCAATGAACCCAGCTCGCTCATTTGGCCCGGCTGTGGTTAGTGGTGACTTCTCACAGAACTGGATCTACTGGCTGGGGCCACTAGTTGGAGGTGGATTGGCTGGGCTTGTTTACGGCTGTGTTTTCATTGGGTCTTATGCCGCTGCCCCAGTTTCTGCAGACTACGCCTAAACAGTCGCATAGGCTTGTAAATGGTGATTTGCTTTCTGTGTAGGTTTGATCCCGTTCTTTGTTAATGACCAGTTAAAACCTGTTTAATAAGAAAATTTCTTTTGTGGATTTTACTCTGATTGGATAAGACTGCCTGTCAATGTTGAAGCCACGTCTCCGATTCTCGCACATGAGTAACTAACTCTTTATAATATGAGATTATTTTTGTTTTTAATTAATAATTATATATTTTCTTCACATATAAATTTGATAAATTTCCCAGGACCATCATTCGTTGCATCTATAATGGTCCATACATGGAGATGTGAGAGTAATTACAGCAACATAATTTCGCCTGTCAGCTGTTTGCTAGCTTGGATAGGAACTCACGAGCCACAATCCTCCATTATTTCTTGTATGTAAACCAACCGAACCCAATAGTTTAGGACAAACTGTCTGGAATCTGAATTTCACGAATGAAGAAAAATCCAAAACAAATGAAAATAAACATGTTTTGCATGTTTGACAATGTCTGGCCGTCCATTGAAGGTTTATATTTTACATATATATATATTTTTAATAATGTTATTAAACTTTGACTTGAACTAGCTCGCAAGCCAATATGATGATTTGTTGAACCCTAGTTTAGGGTAGATTTAAAATTAAAATAAGTGATAGTTGATTTAATATAACCTAAATAATTTGGCATAAATAAACATCAATTTTATTTAATAAAATAATTGGAGGGAAAACATTTTTCTTTTCTTTTTATGCTTGGGATAATACCCTAGCTTTTTGCTGCTTTTTTTTTTGTTATATATATTTTTTTAAGCTTGGTTATTTTTGTTTCTTATCTCATTTTATTATTGTTTCACATTATAATAACAAACGAGCAATCTTTAAATGGAGACAAGCTCAATGCCACCAATTCATATTCCCTCCATCCTGACCATCCCATAATGATGCTTATTTTCAAGTCCTTTAATGGTACCATTGTTATTTATGGTACCACTGCCCAAGAGGAATGAAAAAATATTCAAGATCATTTTTTCTAAAAATAATGTTTCTTATATTTTTCAAATTAAAAAGAATATTGCTTGTCTCGATCAAGATCATATAACAATTAAAATTTACTATACAAAATTTATAAAGTTATAGGATGGACTAGGCTCCTATAATAGCATTGTTAATTTGCTCGAGTGGGGTTGATCATAAAAAGATATATTGATGAAATTTCTCATGGAATTAACTCAATAAGACATACAATGCAATCCGAGATCTAATCGTATTGATAAACCCATCACCTAATGTTGTAAAGGCTTACTCTTCTATTGTACAAGAAAGGAAGCAGCAAAGCTTGGATGCTACACGTGAGGTAGCGAAGATCCTGTCAATAACCATTTGAAGGGATGAATGTATAGCCTGGCTATTTGACATCGATAAAGTTCATCTTCTCGTTCCTGTTCATCTAATCGAAAACCTTTGCATTGTTCTTACTATGATCGAGATCATCATGTGTGAGACACATGTTGGAAGTTGAAAGGGTATTCGCTAGAGCACCCAAAACATGCATCAAATAGGACTAGGAAAAGAGATACTTATTCTAAGCAACAACAATAGTCATCAATCTCTAGTTAACAATATCAAAAAGGATTCAATGATGCAAGAAATATGGTAAGTGATACATGGGCTCTCAGATTTTCAAATCCAGCAAATATTATTTATCATGCATAGCAATAGAGAATCACAACTTGCTAACTCTAGGCTAGTTGTGTTAGTGCTTCTTCAAGTTTATCACAAACATTGTAGGCGTCTTCATCAGTTAATTATTGATACCAATGAAACAAATCATACTACTTTATCTCCAAATTATAATCACTCGTAGAAAGAGCATATATTTACCATCTCTTTTCATACCAAGTAGAGAATAAGCTCTAATTACATGTACTAGTATTTACACTTGAATTTTGTTATTTTCATTAAAAAATATGATTGGTGTCTCATTTTTTAAAGCAAATTTAATGTATATAAGCCGCTTAACAAAAGAACTCAATTATTCTTAACCTTTTTTCCTTAGATGTATTTTGCGGGACATAATAACAAAGATGATGATTTGTTTAAATAAACAATAAGATAGATTTTATTACCTAGTTGCATTCACATCAGGAAAACCAAAATATAAAACCTGACTCGCAGCAACCATTGTTAGCAGATCATCCTATTCTCAAGCCATGTCCCTTATTAACTTGTGGAATCTCAATTATGGCATATTTTATGGCAAGAAATATATTAATTTCTTCTTCTAAGTCTAATAATACTTGTGATGTTTATGTGCTTTCAAAACAAAGTCAACTTCTATTTTCCATCAGTTCAATTTTATACACTAGACTTTTTGAATTGTCTTATTTAAGATCCTCGTAAATTTATCTCTCTCTTTCACTAAATATTCTTCTAACTATTATGGAAAACTATTCTATATATATTCACGAGTTTTCTTTGTGAATCACAGAAGTGAAACACAACATTTACCTACTATTTTTTTTCTTTCACCTGAACACAATTTAATCTTTCTATAGCTAACATTTTGGTTGATAATGGTAAATATTTTTTTCCTATGTGAGAATTATATAAAAAACAAGCACCTCGTATCAACATTTTTACCCCTCCACTATCATGAACATGTTAATATTCTTTAGTCAGCTAAAGCTATTCATTTTCGAGCCCATTGCCTTTAACTTTTCTACGCAAAATGTGTTTCCACACAGTCATCCATGTAACTAATCATTAACCCATACCACTTCTTTCTTGCAAAATTATTTTTGAATGATTTCATGGTATGACTTTTCTTATTATCGACTAAGAGTTTTAAGGTATCTTGCATATGCTACTAATGTGCATTTTCCTCATAAATTTGCTTCTCTAGCCAAACATTGTTTTTTCTTGGTTATCCAAATGGTCAAAAGGCTTACAAAATCTATGACCTTCCAACACACTAGATGTTTACTACGTGCTGTAACACCGCTCTTATATTACCACCATCATTCCGAATATTGAGCCTACCTCTTATAGCGAAGCGGGAGGAAGCAATGTAATTTAAATTGGTCACTCTAAAAGTCAATCATACTTGGACTCTTACTCTTTTTCTTCCTAGAAAGAAGTATAGGCTATCTGCCGAGGAAATGATTTCGAAAGCGAGAGTAGAAATAATAATAATAATAAAAGATAGATAGATAATGTCCTTTTTACGGTAGAACTGCTAAGGTAGTTGGAGCATTTGGCTCGACGAAGGGATTCGTTAGAAAAAACAGTAGAAGCTTGCTAGAAACTTGGGCTTCAAACCCAATGAATGAGTTTGTAGAAGAGAAAAAAGAAAAGAAAAGAGACTCTTCCTCAGACTTCTTGCCGTGCATATCATCAAAGCATATGACAGAAAATGTCCATAAAAAACATAAAAAAAATTAATTACCAATGCCTACACTAGACAATATATATATATAAAAAAAAACTTAACAAGATTCATGGACCAACGTCCAAGATTTTTGCTTCATTCCCTAATTTTTTTTAAAAAAATAATGAAAGTTTATCTGACTAGCATATGAATATTCTTAGTTCCACTGTAAAAAGTGGGATTATATAGATTTGTGCTAAATGGCATAAAGCGTGGCTGTCAGGCAATGTTCTTTAATAAGTGATTGTCGTCTAACTTTATTTGATCCAGGTTCCACCCCCATGTGGAGGGGATAACACTAGCAGCTTTCAATCTTTTCACTTTCTTAACAACTTCTCTTTCCTTTGATCTGAAAACTTTGATTCCTTGTCAAATTTTTGGTTGATTTCTGCTTTGCATTACACAGGTGGAGCAGTAGAAGAAAAGGTAGTTACCTATGGATTTCTTAGTCAAAGTGAAGGAAAAAAGGAAAGATAACAATCACAATATTTATATAATTGGTTGATGCCTTTCACTATAATAGCCTACAATCACCTTCCTTTACATATGTTACTTTCTTGATGCGTATCAAATTTAATTTCTTAAAGAAATACTTTTGTGTCACTTCATTGTAGTAGTTTTATTGAGAAAATAATTAATTAAAAAATAACATGGGATCAATCAATTCTGCATATATAATTGAACTTCTATAAATTCATGAAAAATGTTGATGTGGGTTGATCTGGCATAAGAGATGGTCTTCTTGATTTTTCTCCCTTTATATCTTACTAAAAAAATATTTCATACTAAAGCTTATGATATAAGCTTTCAATTTATTTAAATATAAATAATTTACAATAAAATTGTATTAAAAAAATCATGATTCAATGTATTTAATTAAAAAAGTTTCTGGTATTTTTTCATCTTGATATCAATATTTTAATTTTAATTTTTTCTTTTATATATCTATATAAATGACAACATACGCTTTAGATATTTCAATAAATATCAAAACTTTACTGATTAATATTTAATTATATTGATAGAAAAGCAATACATGTATCAGAACTACAACATACACTTTAAATTGCATCTGTTTTAATACTATATGTCATTTATTGATACCTCTTTGCAATTTCTCGGAGCTTATTCCACCAGCAGTCCCAAAAGGCAGTTAGGGACTTCAAGTCGGCGAAGAACACTGTTTCCAACAAATTGAGCTAAAATTCAAAATCGTTAAGCGCATTCTTTTTAAATGCTCCCTCCTGGCACTGTGATAGCAAAGGCCCATAACAAAGACATTTCAACAAAAACAAAAAGGGTGAAAATGATAAGACACAAACATAAAAGTTTAAAGTTGATTAACATATCTATATTCCATGCGTGAAGTAAGAAGTGGTTCATGGAGCATCTGTAGTTTTATATATAAAGAGGGCTAAAGCAGATTGTAATTATGACTCGACGCAAGTCCCATACTCTCCCAGTGTTGCGTGCGATGATTATAGGCATAAAACCGTGTACAGACTGGCTTGGTCAAATCATTTATCAAGAAGGGCCATCTCGTTCATGCGTATAATGCAGACTTGGGGCCCCTCTGTCAGCTCTTGAAGACAAGGAAAAGGCTGAACACTTTCATGATCTTTGCTTTCTCATCCCACAATTTGAAATTTGAGTGAAGCCAGAATCTTTGGCTGGCCCTTGGTGATGAAGGTGGCAAGTGAAGCTCTGTTTGTGTCCATTGCAAGCATGAAGTTTCCCATGGAACAAGCCCTACATATTGAAACGTGAAAATTGGCATTTGTGTCGGTGTGTCCACGCAACCACAGATTAGAGAAGGCCAATTATAGGACTCTCTGTGTTGTGTACTCAATTAGGTGTAGTGATAGTGACTGACTAACTAGCATGTTATTTAGATGCATCCTCGTACACATGAAACAACCGCCCAATTTGACCATATGGCATGCCGATTTCTCTATGAAAGAAGAGTAGATTATATGGTTATGAGCAATCATGAACAAATAATATCTGCTCGCATACTAATATTAATATCACATGCATGGATAATGGGATCAAACCATGAATATAGTAAAATGTAAAAATTGAAATAAAGACTATCCTTGACGTTTAGCCCGAGATTTATTGATCTTGCTCCCACCTCACTCCACTTAGAGTTTATTTATTTTTATATTGTAAAAATATTTTTTAAAAATTAATTTTTTTTATTTTACATTAATATCTTTTGATATTTTTAAATGATTTTAATATGTTAATATCATAAATAATTTTTTAAAAATAAAAAAATATTATTTTAATATATTTTTAAATAAAAATATTTTAAAAAATAACCAATACCACACTTTTAAATATATTATTTTCTTGATTAAAATATATCAAACAAATATATTGAGCCCCGTTGTTGCTTAAAGGAATAAATTTAAAAGCTGATAGATAACGATACCAACCTTGACCGTCCTGCTTCAATCAAGGCTGTTGAAATGGAAGAGAAAGAATCCTAAACTGTCCCCACCGTCTGCCCAATATTCATAAAGTGGCCGGTCTTTGCACGAACTTTCGAAAAACTTGCAGGTGAATCATCCATGATGCGCTCTTACTAGATCTCATAGGGAAATACACTCGATATTTAATACACTCAACCTCCAAAAAGTACAAGAGTTTAACACATAATCCTTTGTCTCCTTATAGAATCCTGAGCTTTCTTGCATGAGTGCTTGAGGAACAATCCCCGCTTGTTAAGGTTGATGTTCTATCTGTGTCCCTTGAGTTTAGAATTATACTAGTTATCGAGTTTGGTGAATTCTGTCCTTTTGATCCCTTTAACGAAACCCAACCTTATTTTCATGAGGTTTCGAAGCACTAGATTTTGAAGAGTGCTTTTGTAATCTAATTTGTCCCCTATATTTGCAAGTTTATTGACCTTTTTGTAGCTACATGCTATATATATATATATATAACAACCTTGTTCCGAAGGCAGTTGTATCTTGTTTTCTAAGCTTGCAAGGCTAGTATTTTTCGTATCTTCTACTTCTTCTTAGAGGTATCTTTGACTGATATGGCAGGGAACACCAGTCATTGAGGTTTTAGTGAGAGAGATCACTGGCCGAAACGAGAAATAGCTCAAGGAAGCGAAGGTTTACAATTTGATTGGAATATTTGAAATACAAATTGAAGAAATGGAAAGTGGAGTTTATTCTGCTTTTAAGAGCACTTCGATGCTGGAATATTTAGAGGAGGACCAAGAGCTGAAACCTGCATCACTGCCAGCGATTCCTCAACCACAGACACCAAGAGAGCCTATGGAGTTCTTATCAAGATCCTGGAGTCTCTCTGCTTCAGAAATCTCAAAAGCTCTGGCTCAGAAGCAGAAAGAGTTTTATACTGAAAAGAATCCCCGTACATTTCCAGAGACAATTGTGGCACAACAATCAGTGAGTCTTCCTCGCAGCTACTATTAGTTTATTTGCTATTTCTACATCCTGTCCTCGTTATTTTCTGATATGAAGAAAACATTCTCAAATCCGAAATTATGTTACCAAAGCTGCTTCTTTTTTTGGCACATAATCCATTCTATTCTTGTCATCAAATTATTTCACTCCTTTGCAGTCAGGGAAGGTGGTAAATCCAAAAGGAGGTTCAAGGACAGGATCAATAGGAAAATGGTTCCACCACAAGGAATTCAGTAGCAGTGCAGTGAAGAAGAAAGACAAAGCACGCACGGAAAATGCACATATGCATTCTGCTGTATCTATAGCCGGACTAGCTGCGGCATTGGCTGCCGTGACAGCTGCCGGAAATTCCAGTGGTTCCAGCTCCAAAATGAGCATGGCTTTGGCCTCAGCTGCAGAACTCCTTGCTTCACATTGCATAGAATTAGCAGAATCAGCCGGAGCTGACCATGATTGTGTGGCTTCTGTTGTCAGATCAGCAGTAGATATTCAAAGTCCAGGTGATCTAATGACCCTTACTGCCGCGGCGGCAACAGGTATTTGCTCAATCTTTTTCTGGTCTTCATTTTATTTCCTATCATGGAACATCTGTTAGTAAATAATGTGACCCATCCTCTAAACCAGCTTCGAGAGGAAAAGCAGCTTTAAAATCAAGATTACCAAAAGAAGCAAGAAGGAATGCTGCTATAAGTCCTTACGATAGGGGGGTGGCGGATACTCACTGGACTTCTTCAAATGGTCCATTAGAAGAACAGGGTCCTCCCTGTGTTGGTGAACTCTTGCAACACACGAAGAAAGGTTCATGTCCATGCCCTCCCTGTTGCTTTTGGAATTTCCTTGAATTCTTGATAAAGAAATACTAAGAAATTGAAACGGCTGTTGAGTGATTTTAGATGCTAGTGCTAAATGAGTTGCCATTGGAATTGTCAGGAGTGATGCGATGGAAACACGTCACCGTGTACATCAACAAGAAATCCCAGGTATATACTTGGAGAAAAGTTGGGAGCGATAGTTTATCACTATATTGAGGTCATAAAATACGTTATTCACCGATTCAAATCTTTTCAGGTCCTAATTAAGATCAAAAGCAAACATGTTGGAGGAGCCTTTTCCAAGAAGCAAAAAGGTAAAGTGGTACTGGATAAATAATCTTTTCTAGTTGCAAATATCAAAGTACTTGAGCAACAATTCTTGCAGTTTTAAATCCTTCAACACCTGAATGTCTTCTGCTGCTACTAGGTGTTGTTTACGGAGTCTGTGATGAGACAACAGCTTGGCCATATAGAAAAGAAAGGGAAACTGGTGCTGAGGAAGTCTATTTCGGCATTAAGACAGCACAAGGTCTCCTGGAGTTCAAGTGCAAGAACAAAATTCACAAGCAGAGGTGGGTTGATGGTATACATGGTCTTCTTCGACAAGTCAGCACTGTTGAAGAAACTGACCGCTCCCTGAAATGTTTAAGCATAAACGATGGTGCCTAGCATAGCGTATGATCGATGTTTGTATATTTGCTCCGAGAATAGAGCAGATGATAGTTTTGTTCAATGAAGTATGGTGACAGCGGTATACGAGTGATATTGCAAATGAAAATCCCTTTTGTACAATTTACCTATGTAATGTAAGAAACGGACGCACCGTTCTCTGATGCAGTCCCCGAACTCGGAAGAACTCTTTTGTTCAATTTAGCACGCTACAAAAGCAGCAATCTAGATAAAACAGACCTTGCAGCTATATAATTATTCATGCATTTCACTCTTGATTAAAGCACCCTCAAATAAATGTGCGCATATTGTTCATGGCGTGCATTCACTCTCGATTAAAGCACCCACAAATAAATGTGCTCATATTCTTCATGGCGTGCATCCTAACCAACATGTAACCATTTTTTCCGATTGAATTCTACGGTTATATCATATAATATAAAGAAAAAAATATTTTCTTGAAAAATATTAAAAAATCATATCTTAAAATCTCTTCTAATAATATAGATTCTTTAATATGATATTTTATTAATTATGCACTCACAAATTCAAATCTCATCAAGTTACCTGAGCAAAACACTTCAAAACTATCACTTCGAGTAGTTCAGGTATATAGCTCAAGTAATTCCTTCAAAAGTGCAAACTAAAGATGAACTTCTGTAAGTCGGCAACAATAGAAGATCAGTTTTGTCTGGTGCTCTCACTAAATCAAATCCAAAGAGATTAGCTTAAATTTCACTAGGTGACCTTCTGAGTTTGGAATATAAATAATCATCATCATCTCAACATTTGTGCTGGGAATATTTTAATTAGGAAAAATGAATGGCTCACGAACATACAGATTGTAACAACAGTCAACAGCTCTCTCCCCTTTGTCTTCACCTCAGAATACAACAGTCTTGTTTTCCTCATAAGGCAAAACACGCAATTCACAGTATGATTTTATAGCTTTTGCAAGGCATTGTTTCTCAAGGTTCTCTGATTTCCGCACAAAACTCTGGATATTATCTCTATGAGAAACTCTCTCAACCTATAACACGTAAACATGGATACTGAATAAACTAACCAAGTTAGGCAAAACCAGTTACATATCCTGCAACACGTGGTAGATAAAGACAGTATCACAACAACATCGTATGGTAGATATTGTGATACAGCCCATATGGTCTTAAAACTTCAGATTGCAACGGTGATCAATTAAAACAGCAGTTTGAGATAATATATTGCGAGGCACAAACCCTCCCTGCTCGTTTCACTAGCATAGCTTCAGAAATCTACTAAATCAACTCTAATAATTCAAAGTTAATGTTTCCAAAAGGAGAAGCGTGTTGAATAACAAAGATCCTTGAATGAACAACATCAGCTACACGAGATATTAGGTATAAATCACGGCAATTACATCCTTTAGGATCATCTCTGAATATCTCATACAAAAATAGAGAGGAAAAAAGAGAGGAAAGAAAGACATTGTGGTTAAGCAATTTTTTAAGATTTACATTCTTCTTCAGTTAATTCAACTTGATCCAATCATCTCATAGCTTTCATTCTGACTTTCCTATACCAACCAGTTTGAGCTTTCAGGCCCGGAATAAGTGGCCCCTTCCTTACAAATTGACTCCTTATTTCACCAATTCAACATGATATTGAACTCTGTTGACTAGGATTTTTCATTCGTCAGTCTTCATTCTTAGAAAAAAGCAGCATCTAGAAATCCTCTATTCAATAAAATGGGTAATTGATTGGAAATTGTTAATCCATTTGAGAAGTTCCAGCATTTTGTAGATGTGACAGGGGAGAATTTTACAAAGTCATACAGTTTACATACCTGAACACTTCGGCAACATGGCAAGAACAAAAATAATGTGATAGCAGAGGAAGTGATGGTACAAGGTGAAATAAAAGAAACAAAACCCAAATTAACGAGCCAAGAAATAATTCACCACTAAGTACAACCAACAGAAATTACGATAATTTAGACAAGAAACTTCATAGCTTAGTAAGTGATAGTGATTACCATCTGTTCAATGATAGGCCCTGCATCAAGTTCTTCAGTAACAAAGTGACTCGTAGCACCAATTAATTTCACACCAGCATCAAAAGCCTGCCAACAATATCTAGCAAATTAAAAACGTGTGGGAGTCAGGGAGAAAAGTTGAAATGGTTGCTTAGGTGATAATTTCTATATCCTAAGGATGAGGTTACAAAAAACAAACCTGCTTTGATGGATTCCCACCCTTAAATGATGGCAAAAGACCATGGTGAATGTTAATTATATCTTTTCCATAGCTCTGCAGAAATTTACCAGATAATATCTGCACTCAAGATTTAAATTTGTGAATATAAATGTTGCCACAGTTGACTCATTTATATCAACTATTGTGTATACATCATCGGACATTGCAAGTAATTTTATGTTTGTGTACAAAAAGGAGCAGGCAAAAATAAAATTACAGGATTTCCTGTAAGGATATCAGAGATGAAAAAGAAATTAGGAAACCCTATTTCTTCTATCAGATGTACATAGATTCTACTACTTTGGTACACAAGAAGAAAACAGAAGAGGATCTCCCGATCCTTATCGTCAGGTTTACCTGCATGTACCTGGCAAGAACTAAAAAATCAGTATTCTGAACCAAATCCAGGATCTCCTCTTCTCTTTTATTCTCTTTAGTTGTGTGTAAATAATGATAAGGAATGCCATTCCGTTCAAGAAACCGAATCACATGAGTGTCTGGGCCTCTATCATGATTACTGTCGTGAAATGCATGAAGAACCATAATTAGACAAAATAGAAAAACCTTAAGTCTTAACATTCCATAAAGTTCACCTTATTACACAAGTTATATCAACCGGAAGCCTTCCATCCTGCCATGAGTGTAACAAATCAATCAGGCAATGCTCCTGCAGCAAGACAAGCACAGATTTAGATTAATACGGAAAGTATAAAACAAACCCACTGGGAAAAAAAAATTACAACAAACAGCACCTGCTTTGAAGCAATAACAGCAATCTTGAATTTGGGGTCCAGCTTAGGCACCCGGACAATAGACCTTGTTGCATCGAACATTTTTGAAATTCTGAGAAAGTCCTCATCCATTTGCACACGCGGCCATTTAACGGGGTCAAAAATAAACTCACTGCCACATTACACATGAATCAAAATACACCTCCACTTGCAATCGCAATTTATTGATCAAACAGGTAAAAATGGCTAGCAATTGAATCCCTATTTGCTGCTTCCTAATTACATTCAACGTTAAAAATACCATTCCTTGAACCCAAACCACAACAAACATCAACCCATTTGCAAAAAAGTCAAGAATTCATTAAGCCGAATCTAACCTTCTGAATCTAACCACACGTTCTGCGTCACAAAATTGTCATTGAGCAAAGAATTCAGCAAGCAAAAGGAAGGTAACCGGAATAACAAACTTGAGGTAATACCTTCTAGAGTAGAAGACATTCTTGTTCTGAGGGACGAAAATATCAGCACCGAGAATGTTTCCACCTCTGGAAGCAATACAATCCGAGAGCTTCGCAACAATACCAACAGAGTCCTAACCATTTGACACAGATACAATTCATTTCTCTCTTTCTTTCTTTCTTTGTAATGAAATAAATTGACTTACAGGGCATTGGAAAACGTGGATGCCGTGGGTAATAGAGGAGGGACCGAGGGAGGGCTTGAAGGACCTTCCGAATCCAATTACTTGAGGGATTCTTGAACTCACTCTTCTTTGTGTCAGATTCATATTTCTTTTCTACTCTTTTAAGTTTTCAAAATTGGACACGCACTGGCCAAGGCACCCACAAACTTCGGCGGCCTTACCCTTCGGGGTAGTTGGCTGTTGAAGCTCACATTTTCAGGATTTTTTCACCTTTTTTTTTTTCCTGTCTTGACGGTGTCGTTTTATGTAAATCCCGTAGGACCTTGACACGTGACACCCGATTCGATGGTCATTTTGATATCCTCGTGGCAACTATCAAGCGGTCAATAGAACTCACCGGACCAATCTCACAGGACAGAATTATTCATATCCTGGTTGGTACTAACCAGTAAGCGAAATTAGAAATTCCGCGTCTTTTTTCCCCCACAATTTCGCCAAAGAATCTGCAATCATTCAATCGCCAAGCGAGAAAATTTGTACAATTATCGTAATTATACACTCGATCAATCCAATTTCTATCGTATAAAAAAAAATGCCTGTAAGTCCCTCTCCCTCCCTGATTATGGATGATCTGGATCTATTGTTATCATTGTCCACTTACAAATTCCTACGATACCATGCGGGCGCAGTACAGGAGAGTCATGGAGGTGGAGCCACCGAGTCCGTTAAGATACCTAATCGGCGCAGCATTAATGATGATTGGAGTGGTGTTACCCGTCGGTTACATGATGTTTCGTAACAAGCGGGGTCCTTCTTCTTCCTCTTACTCCAAACAGACGTAGGTGTGCCTTTGCCTATTCTTACTGATTTTTACATGATAATCTTATTAGGTTTTGTTAGGGCTATTAATCTGTTGATTTTGGTTAAATCTGAAGGAAATTTAAATTATTATTTCTTTTTAATATTCTCAGGGCAAAGTTTTGATAGAGTGGTAGTGACTGAAAGAGAGAGGGAGATCTGGTGCTGGATGAGTTGAAGAGTTTGAAGAAGATGCAAGAAAAACTCTAATTCTGTTATTAATGAGGTATGGATGAGGTATTTTTTGATGGATTGTGCAAATACAAATGTAATTGACAGAAACTCTAATTCTGTTATTAATATGTTCTTTTTGGGGAAAAAGAAAGAAAACAAACTCTTGATTGTTATAAAATGGGATGTGGTTTGATTCCATGTTTTTTTTTATCAAAATAGATACTTCTTTTTGTTTCATTGAATAGATTTTATCTGTTTGTGATTGTGTTTGTCTTCTCTTTTCTTAATTTCTTCCAAACAATTTGGTCTCGTTCTGTTGAAAATATGTGTAACGACAATAGACACTTCATTGATTTCTTCGTGATCTTTCTTAGCTGCATATGAGAGTACGCATCTGCTTGGTAGAATTTAGAATGTCTGGTGACACTGCAGAAAGCTTGTTTTAATCGGTGATACATTTTTGTATTTTGGATATGCCTGACAGCTTGGGTTATGCCAATGATTGGTGAATTACCTGATGGTTCGATTTACTCGATTAGCATGGAATAATAAACTTTGTTCTGCTGTTTCATGCTCTCTGTATCAGTCTGAGCTATGGAACGACCTGTTAGAATGACAGAAATTGCTGTTTTCAAGTGGGAATGTAGAAAAGAGTGGAAAATATATATGGTTGAAATGTGTTGCCTATTTGCTAGTAGCTACCGTGGAAACAGCTACCATTTGGAATTGAAATGCTTGGTGGTGAAGACAATGCAGGATGCACAAGGATCAGAAACATTTTAGATTCTTACAGAATGATTTTTCATGGCTCAGTCTCACAGATGTGTTGTGGTTCCATCTCAGAGAAAAAGCATAATACATGAGGGTGTGATGAGATCAAAGTGGTGTTAACAAGATTGATCAGAGCCGATAATCTTTGCTGCTCTACCCTCATGAATGGAGGCGTCTTATGCATTTACTCACTGTTATCATCTATAGAAACCATATCCTCTCAGGAGCAAGCTGCCAGGATGTTGAAATTTTTTTTTATCAGATTTCCATGATGTTGGTTTGGTTCTAACTTCTAAGATCTGTTACAATATATTTGAGAACTTGACTCAGGAGTGGATCAATTTTATGGAACTCTGACTGTGTTTATACTCCATCTGTGCATTTTTGGCGGTAAACTTGTAGCATATCCTTAAATTGAGATGAAGATGGTTAAAATGGGTGCATGAGGAGACAATAAAGTGCTGTATGAAAAAAGTGGCTGATTTCATGGTTCTAACATCACTTATTACAAAAAACGAAAGAAATTGGCTTTTAAAAACGCATGTTGGAGTTGCAGATTCTTACAGTTGTATTAGTTTTGGTGCGAAGGTGTATTTGGTTGTGCAGTTTCTAGCACAACGCCTCGTTATGTTTTTCCAGGCTACTTCGAATCCATGTGAATCTTGAAATCTTGCAACCTACCCTTAGATAGATATTATGTCTAGCTGATTGATTTTTAAGGGTCGCTCACATTTGGTAAATGCAATCTCTCGTCTTTACTTCACAGCCAACCTTGCCAAGTCGCTTGTTCTGTTGAAATTAGCAGTTCGTATTCAGAGTCCACTCATTTGCCTCCTAACCGAGAAGGGAAGTGGGCCTAATCCTTTGCCTTGGATTTTTGGGGGGGGTTATGTTCCTGGACTCATGAAGGGTCTCGTGCTTCAACGTTCAAAGCAAGATTAGCCGAGGCATGTATATAATCTCCAGTATTATCAAGTGTAATGGTTACTAGTTACTAATCATTCTCGATGGACACAAGCACAAGCTTGTTTTACTGCTAGAGTAGACTCGTATCAATCTATTTGGGAAAAGACTAGGAGTCTGAGTCTGAATTCCCAATTGTCCCAAGCAAGTAGTATGGTAACCACCTTGGAGCAGTAAGGCAAGCTTCAAATGGTGCGGCTAAGCAGTTCGTTGATGAAACCAAGGCAAAAGGGGCAGGAATATGTAAGAAAAAGATCAGTGTTGCTAATAAAAGCCCCTCTACCAGCATGGGTTTGGAGTTAAGGATGTCACATTTTTTTTTTTTATGGTTTTTGTTCTTATTTGGAACATTAGAGGGCTCCATCACCGTCTCAAGCAAGGTGAAGTGAGGAGGCTTTGTTCTAAGCATAAGGTCGATGATGCTTGGCGGTGTTTAAAAAGACAGTTTCGATGCTATTGTTTCTGACTGTCTCCGAGGATGGAAATTCAGTAATCACTGAAAGGAGGAGGAAGAGCAGTATTTTTTGTGGCTTAACAAAACAATTTCTTAACCCAGTCTCACTGGGGCGTGTTTGTTTGCGCCGTTTTTTAAAATTTAGATTTTTTTTTACTTTAAATTATTGTTATTACTTTGTATTTTTTAATTTTTCTGCATGCTGATTTTTTTTTCTTTTTCCTGGTTAATGGAGGACGATAGTCGCATACATTTTATCGACATAATTGAATTTCTTTCCACTGAGTTATCGGCATCGATGACAAGACATGAAAGAGAGAGGGGGGGGGGGGGT